>CM053541.1:9293705-9326395 GCA_028646465.1 Rhinoceros unicornis | reverse complement strand
GTGCCCATCTTCCTCTACTTTATATGGGACGCCGCCACAGCATGGCTTGACAAGCAGTGCGTCGGTGCGCGCCCGGGATCCGAACCGGCGAACCCCGGGCCGCCGCAGCGGAGCGCGCGCACTTAACCGCTTGCGCCACCGGGCCGGCCCCTGTCACTTTTGATTAACATATTACTATATAAGCCTTGGATATTTGACTGGTTCCCCATCAGCAAACCAGGAGGATGTAGTGAATAGAGAAACCCCAATACTGACCTTTCACAACTCTGTTTTCTCATTTCATGCTTTGTTTGAGGAAGTTGAAAAAGGAGATGACTGGAAGGAAGTGGCACTGTAGGAAAATTATGCCTCTTTTTTTGGTCATAAATCCAATTTCTTCCTTCCTCCTCCCTGTGCCTCAAAGGATGTGGACCCAGAAGCATGAGACTTGTATGACCTTCACCAGTTTAGGACGTTCAGGTGAGACATTGGCTGAGCAGAGACATTGGCTGTTGTAGAGAAGATGAGGGGGTGAAACACTTGAAAGTTCTAATCAGGAGCGGGAGCTCTACTGATCTTTGTCCTAGAAATTTTATTCCAGTTGCCAAATGAGAAAGAACTGGAAAAACTTATCATCTCCAAAGGCAGTGTCATAATAGCACATTCACTGAAAATAAAGTGGAAACAAAATAAATGCTAAACCTAATTAGAGAGATTTATTAAATATAACATGTGTCCTCTTAAAAAAAAGTGAGAATGAAATTCAGAACACTGAGTTTACCCAGAAAAATAAAAAAGAACAGCATAAAATCATAGGTCCAATAGGCTCAAAATGACAAAGAAAACAAATGCCTGGAAAATAATGAAGGAAGCATACCAAGATGGTCATCAAATGTCGTTGGCTCTGAGAAGTGGGACCTGGTGTTGATGATGTTAGAGACTGTATCACGGGCACCACAAAGCCTCATGTGTGGGATGGTGCTTGGCACAGAGCAGATGTTCAATCAACATTCAAGAATGAGTGAAAGTCAGCTGGTATCTCCAAGTTCCAGATCTAAATATCCTATTCAGTAAATACAAATCATACCTAGCAAGGTCTCATGAGAAAACATATTTTTAAAATTTTCCTGAAATATAACAGTTAGTAAATAAGGGTTATGAATACATCTCAGTATTATAATAATTACTTTTTGAAATTGATGACCCCTCCTCCCCAAGTTTCTGTCACTCATTTATCAACCACTCAACATTAGGCCCAATACTCTTCTGGATTCTTTTTGTCTTAAGGTCTCCATTGGTTGCTTCAATCTTAAGCCCAATGATCTTTCGTATAGTCTCACTGTCCTAATACCCTTAGACAGTTAGGGACATCCAGACATGCACAGGTTTCCCTAAGGGTGAACTAGGAAGTAGAGAGAAGCATAAGAGAATCCCAGTCAACTGATAAGAGAGTCTTCTTGTGCCCAAATCTTTCTCTTTTAGGCAGGCTGTATCTTTTCACCACTACAGCTTATGTGGCTGCCTTCCTGTCCTGAGTCGTGGATCCCATGCTGAGGAGTCAGACCCCTCTCAGAGCTGGGCGATTTATGACCTCAGATCCAGGCCCTAGTTCAGCACCAAGGACAGCATCATCCTCTTGCCTGGAGCTCACCAGGTCTACTCTCTGTCCTGGGAGAACAGGCATCCCCTTGTGTGCTAAGCCACCTTCATTGCATCCCAGACAAATTAGTTCAAGATAAGGGTAGAAAGAGGGAAAGTTCACTATATCATAGCAAATAAAGGATCTGGACACACACTTCATTTTTAGTTCATCGCTCCACAATTCTGGAAATTTGGCATCAACCACTCTGATGTACAATGTTTCCTAGAGTTTGTGTGACCATAGAACACCATCCAACTCAATGTATCCTATGAGTGTGGGGCCAGGACTCCCAGCACCCTGAATGCAAGGAGGAGTCCAAGGAGAGATCAGGGCTTGGGATACTCAGTGCCTTGTTCCTAGGGACCAGAGTGAGGAGAGAGACAAGAGGGACTCCAGACCTTCTTTGCTGTTTCTGTGGCTCTAGAAGGGGGGAGGATCAACACTCATTTCACCCTTCACTGCTGAAGAGAGCACTGTTACATTTCTGTCCAAGATACTCCCTTCTAGTGGACATCTTTGCCTTTCAAGAATATAGTAGAGGAAGAAAGGATCTTTCTTCTCTGAGACTAATTTGGAGTGGAGTCTCTGCCACCCCAGAGCACAACTGGATCCCCAAGTTCACATGACGGGAAGGATGAGGTCATACATGGGATGTCCTCATTCCCCCGTAGTCAAGTTCTGCCCATAAACTTTCCCGACCAAAGCATAATAAGCTCAAGAACTTCACTGAAATTTCCTCATAATATCACAAGTTGAATGCTTGGGGGCCATGGGATGGGAGCATCAGCCCCATGTTCAGAGGACAGAGGACAGATAGGCCTTGGAGCTCAGAGCTCCTCTGGGAAAGGGAGACTTCAAACATTGGTTCTTAGTCTCTAATTGATGGATTACAAATAACTTAATGGAAATTCTTTGCAATAGGGAATAAATACTAGCTTTAGAATAGGAGAAACTTGGATTAAATCATGGTTTCTCCACTTACTAACGGGGTGACATTGGAAAGTTAGTCACTCTACCTCTCTGTAACTCAGTGTCCTGCTCTGTAAAGTGGGGAAATGATAACCCCCATCTCACAAGGATGTTGTGACACAGGTAAAGCACTGTATACAGGTCCTGGTACAAGGTGTGTGTTCATTGTGTGCTGGTTACTTATCCCTTGAAAATGTAAGTTCCTGCTGGAAACTTAGCCTGATCTTATGAGTGCCAAGTCCCATCTTGTTTTAAATGAACACAGGACATTTCAATAAGGTGAGGTAAAATTTCACCGTCAAAATCCAAACCAGGAAATGAATAAAACATCACACCATATACTTCTCAATGGGGTCAAGTGGAAAGAGTCAGAAGTTTGTAATGTGGCACTGAAAATTTCCTGACCCTGAATAGTTACTTCTTCTCCAGAAGCAAGAATATTGGGGGAAAAGTTGGGCTGACAGAACACTGAGATTTTCACTGAGATACCACAATGGACACATAAGTTCACTCATATGATTGGACAGACCCAGATAAAATCAATGAAAATACTTGAAGAAAAAAAATCTACAAATGGGACCATATCAGACTAAAAAGCATCTGCAAGGCAAAGGAAACCCTGAACAAAATGAAAAGACAACCCACCAACTGGGAGAAAATATTTGCAAACAATATATCCCACAAGGGGTTAATTCCAAAACTATATAAAGAACTCATACAACTAAACAACAACAAAAAGCAAACAACCTGATCAAAAAATAGGCAGAGAATATGAGCAGATATTTTTCCAAAGAAGATATACAGATGGCCAACAGGCACATAAAAAGATGTTCAACATCACTAATAATTACCAAAATGCAAATCAAAACTACAATGAAATATCACCTTACACCCATCAAAATGGCTATAATTACCAAGACAAAAAATAACCGGTTGGAGAGAATGTGGAGAAAAAGGAACCCTCATACACTGCTGCTGTATGCCACTATGGAAAACAGTATGGAGATTTCTCAAAAAATTAAAAATAGAAATACCATGCAATCCAGCTATCCCACTACAGGATATTTATCCAAAGAACATGAAATCAACAATTCAAAGAGATTTATGCATCCCTATGTTCATTGCAGTATTATTCACAATAGTGAAGATGTGGAAGCAGCCCAAGTGCCCATCAACTGATGAATGGATAAAGAAGATGTGGTATATATATACAATGGAATACTACCCAGCCATAAATAAGACAAAATTTTCCCATTTGCAACAACATGGATGGACCTTGAGGGTATGATGGTAAGCGAAATAAGCCAGACAGAAAAAGACAAACATCATATGATTTCACTCATTTGTGGAAGATAAACACATGGATAAAGTGAACAGATTAGTGGTTACCAGGGGAAGGGGGTGGGGGCAGGGTGAAATGGGTAAAGGGGCACATGTGTATGGTGATGGATAAAAATAGACTGTTGTGGGTGAACAAGACATAGTCTATACAGAAACTGATATATACATCTGAAATTACACAATGTTATAAACCAATATGACCTCAATAAAATGAAAAACAATAGACTTGCAGAGAAGCAGCCTTACTTATCACTGGGGCTGTCTGTGAGCATTACCAGAGCTTACTATCTTCCCTCACACTGTTCTGTGTTGGGGTACAAGCAGAAACCCCATGGTAGAATACACCTCTGGGCTGGTGGAGAGGACCCTAGTGAAGTGTGTCAGAAAAGAGAGTAGACTCTGGACACTGGGAGGCGTGTGCTGAATTCCATTTGAGTTCTACCCTCTTTCTCTCCCCTTGGCTTCTATCAGCCCAGACTCTTAGGTCTCAGAGAAGCTGACTGAAAGCAACACTCACTCCACAAACACAAGCTCAGAATGGAAGGGGCGGATACAATGTCTAGAGAGACTGCCTGTGTTAAGCATGAGAATATGAAAAGCAATTAGATGAATACTGTGCAAACATCCTACAGCAGAAAGGGGAAGCGAGATGCAAGGCTAGCAAGCCAAAGAACCCAGTCTGGAAGCACTAATAATGCAAGGAACAGAAGAAGATTCCTTTTGGGTATTTTCAGTACGGAAGAAATTAATAAGACAAAATAATGACTCATAACAGCTCAAGAAAAATGTGAATAATTGTTAAATCTAGGTGATGGGTTTATGATGTTATTCTCTTTGGTATTTCTGAAAAAAAGTTAAATAAAAATTTCATGTTCTCCCATTGCACTTACTGGGACTTGTTGTTTCAGTTTGGGTAATTTCTACTAATCAGTCTTAAAGTTTACTGATTCTATCCTTGGTTGTGTCAAGTCTATTGAGACCATCCTAGGTATTCTTCACTTCTGTTATCATATTTAAAAATTTTATATCATTTCCATTTATCTATTTCTTATAATTCTTTTCTTTCTGTTGAAATTCCCCATATGATCATGCATTTTCCCACCTTTTTCACTAGAGCGCTTAACATAATAATTATAATTATGTTAATGTTTCCGTCTGATAGTTCCGCCATGTGGGTCATATCTGAAGCTCCTTCTGTTGATTGCTTTGTCTCTCGAAAGTTGGTTGCTATTTCTTGTTTTTTTGTGCATTTAATAATTTTTTATTGAATGTTGGATATCATGTGTAGAAGAATAGAGATTGAGGTGAACAGTGTTTATGCCTGGAAATGGGCATGCCTCTTCTTCTATTGGGAGGTTAATGTGGGAGTTTGAACCCAACCAGTCAGAATTGACCCATAATTTGGTTTTGTGGTTGGTGTAGTTACCTTCAGTCACCAGAGCTTCATATCCCTCTAGATATACTTAGGATTATGGCTGAATTGCAGAAGGTGTTCTTCAGTGTTTTTTTTTTTTTTTTTCCCCACCTTTAGCTTTGGTCTTCCCTGTGATTCTGTTTCTCAGAGACGTTCTCTCTCCATGTTATTGCACAGTAGATTGAATGTGGTACCAATCACTATCCAGACCATCTTATTTTGTTGGAAAGGACCAATAAGAGGCAACAAATCATAAAAAAGAGAGAAGTTGTAGTATATTCATGCAAGATATCAAGACCTTTTGTGAAACTATAGTAATTAAGGTCGTGTGGGATAGTTGCTAAGATAGACCCATAGAACAGAATAGAATGTTCAGAGTCAAACCTATACACATACAATTACTTGATTTATGACAAGAGCTATACTTCAATTCAATGAGGAAAATATGTTCCTTTGGATAAATAGTGCTGCATTCATTGGATATCCATACGGAAAAAAATGAACCCTAGCACCTACATAGCAGAATACATGAAAATCCATTACTAATGGTTTAGATATCTAAATGTAAATAGTGAAAATTTAGATATCTTGGTAGAAAGCATAGAAAGCCATCTATGTATTTTGGAGGATGTGCAAATGCTTCTGAGATAAGGCAAACCTTTACTAATAATGAAGGAAAATATTGATAAGCTTCACTGCATTAGAATTAAGAAAGCTTTAATAAAAGATACCATGAAGAAGATATTTACAATAAAAATATCCAAGAAAGGAGTTGTATGTAGAATATTTAAGTATCATCTAAAAATTGATAAGAAAAATATCAAAAACCAAATAGAAAAGGGAGCAAACAACTTTAGTCCTTTACAAAATGACAGTGAAAATCCCCATCAGTATATGAGAAATTTCTCAATCTCATTAGTTATCAAGGAGATGCAAGTTAAACCCAGAGTGAAATTCCACTTATCCGCAGTATGGTTAAAATTTAAAAAACAAACAAACAAAAAACAACTGGAAATACCAAGTAGTGTCCAGAATGGAAACAACTGGAAATCTCACATATTCATGATTGGAATGTAAATTGTATAACCACTTTGGAAAACTGTTTGGCAATACTTACTAAAACTGAATATAGACATAACCTATTGCTGAGAAATGTCCGTCTAAAAAACATACCCAGCAAAAGTGCATATACATACCAAAAGACATATTTACAGCAGCACTCTTCATAATAAACCAGAGTAGAATAACCCAAACATCCATCAAAAGTAGACAGTTTATACAGAGTATGTGGCATATGCACACAGTGGAATTCTTTCAACAATGAGAATTGAATGAATTGCTGACACGTGGGCACCTCTCACAACAAAAGTTTTATCACAAGAAGCCAGACACAAAAGTATACATACTGGAAGATTGCAATTCCATGAAAATCAAAAACAGATAAAACTAGTCAATTATGATAGAAGTCATTACCGCGGTTACTTTTTTGGGTGTGGTAGGGGAGTAACTACGAACGGACATTGGCAACCCTTCTTGGCTTAGATGGTTATTCTAGGAAGGTCATCATTATGAAAATTGATCAAGCATATCTTTATTCTGAACTGCTCTCTCTATAAATGTTTTGCTTCAATGTCTTTTGCTTTAAAAACAATATAAGAGGATAGTTCACACAAGTACATGCTAATTCAGTTTAAAATTTAGATGACATCTAAAGATTATAAGAAAAATATGGTTTACTGAAACTGTCACAAGAAGAATTAAAAAACCCAAATAGCCTTGTATCCACAAAGGAATTGATTCAGTGGGAAACACTATTTTCCAGGGGAAAAAATTCACTGGCAAGTTCATCTGAATGTCCAAGGTAGAAGTAATTCCAACTTTTCATAAGTCCTTCTGAGTATGAAAGTCACATCAGCCAGTATGAGTTTTGGAAGTCTTTCACTTTCTGTAGACTTATGTTGAGTTCTGTAGAATAGGGAAGAAGTAATAGCTGATCTCCAAGAACCTCTTCATCTCTGGCAGCTCTGGGTCTGAAGTTACACTTATGTGCACAATTGCTATCATGTTCATAACCACTGGCTCCCTGTTGTGGCTTACTCTTGTTTTTCTAAAACCGTTCTTCCCATACTGAGGACCCTGGTGACCAGGCTGTGCAGTACAGTGACTGGGATTTATGGTTCAAGAGATGCTTCTGCTGCTGGTAGTGCTGCTGTAGACCATGCTGTAAGAAAATGAGTGAACTAGGAGCCAGAGGGGCCCAGGGTGTGGAGTGAGGGTGCAGTCTGAGTCTCTCTCTCTCTTCAGGGGCTTTGGCTCAGAGTCCATAATATGACCTTGAGGTGCAGGAGTGGGTGACAGTGCAGGAGGGATTGTGCCTCTTTGTCACTTGCAGTATTTCCTTTCACAATTATTACTGGATGAATTCTGACCCAGTTCATGGCCACTGATGCCAGAGTGGGGCCACTCCTGGACAGGATGCCCAGTAGCTATGAAAACTCCCAGTGAAGAAGTCCAGGAGAAGACCCACGGACAATTACAACTCCTTGATGATATCCAGACCTGCAGTTGCTCCCTGAGCATCAGAGATGTACATGATGGGAACATGTGGGCACACTTCTTTCTGATGGAGAGAAGTTATTACATGAAATACAGTTACAAAAATAAGAAGCTGTTATGAATGTGACAAATATGGTAAGTCCCAGAAAGGAAGTCTTTTCTCCTCATCCAAGGTCGTGGAATGCATTCAAGGAACCCGGAGCCTCCCGCACAGGTGGTTCCCCTCTAGAAACTGAGATCAGCTCTTTTCTCCTCCTCAGCCTTGACCCAAACACCTGAGATCCATGTCCCAGGGATGCTGGAATCCAGTTACCCTGGAAATCTGACCTGTATCCCTTTTTGTTCTATTCAAGCTCCCAATAGTTTTGATGATGCCGATCCTATTTGGGGGGTGCAATCTACTTTACAGAGTTCACCAATTTAAATGCCAATTTCATCTGAACACGCCTTCGCAGACACACCCACAAATAATATTTAATCTGGGCATCCCATGACCCAATCAAGTTGACAGACAAAATTAGCCATCACGCTAGCCTGGGAGGCCAGTGGTCAGCATATACACACAGACAGACGTACACCTGGGCATCGACCATTCTGAGTATTGAGATGGGCCATTTCCTGCCCTTTGCCCTGGGGAACATGTGGCTCCTCTGAATAGGCAAATGGCCCTAGTTGTCAAGTCAAAGATATCCTGGGACAATGTCTTAATAGAGGATAAATACTAGATGCCATTTCCTGGATCCTTTGTATGTAGCTTTAAATGTCTCTCTGGGCCACACCTGTTCACCTAGATCACCAAACCATGTACCGAGGCTTGATGTTCTTCGCCTCTGAAGTCCAGCCAGTGCCTTCCCCCAACACCCTCCCTGCCTCTCAGCTGTTGAGCAGCTGTTATATCAGGCCAGCAAGGTGAGCCAACAGATCAGTGATGATGTGTACTGATGATCAGGTGCAATAGCACCTTCCCCTCCACTGACCCTCAGAGCCCGGTGGCTGCTGTTTCAACTTCTAACTTCTCTTGTGGCCAATTTTAACCTGGAAGTAAATAGGGAATAGGAGTCTGGGAAATGTAGTGCCAACCTGGCAAAGCCTCTCCTGGCATTTTCACTGAAGGCTTCAAATCACCATTTAAAAGTCAACCTTTAAATATTGCATGTGGAAAAATTGTCAGGGGAGTAAACCTCTAATTTTACTTTTTCCATATTAGGTAGGATTTGTGTGGTGACTGCTTAGTTATCTCTTGCTGTGCATCAAACCACCCTAAAATTCAATGACCCAAACAATCATTTTATTCTATCTCATAGTTCTGAAAATTGGCCAGCTGGGCAGTTTCACTCCTAGTTTTGCTTTTTGCTATTCCTGGGAGTTGTGCTGAAATGGTGGCCAGGACTGGGGCTGGATGTCTGACCCCTCAGGTTTCCTCTATGTAGCATCTCTCTCCATCAGAGTCCCCTAGATTGCTTGCACAGACGCCCATGGATCCACGAGGCAGGAGTGGAAGCTGCCAGGCCTTCTTAGTGTCTGAGCCGTATGAGTCTCAGAACATTTTGTTCCCCACATTCTGTTGGTCAAAGCAGTCATGGATCCAGTCCGTGTTCAATGGGAGGAGATTAATAATAACGAGCTCCATCTTATAAGGAGAGGAGTGACATGTTTGTGGCACATATTTATAAAGGAAGGGGAGAATTATTTGGGGCTGTCTTTGGAGACTAGTTTCTACAGCTACTCACCAGCTTGAGTGATGGTTGCCTCCTCTACACGGTGAGGGGGATTGCTCCTCCCTGTCAGGGATTTTTGGAAAATGAAACTGGAACAGATATGTAAAGGGGCAGCACAGAGCCTTCGCTGTCCCTGTGCTTGGACTGGTGACAACACCCTGGCATTGTCAATAGGACATTTCTTAGGGTGGACAGGACAAGAAGGATAAGCAGAGGTCTTCCTCACCCTGAGTCCCTCCTCCCAGATTGAATTGAGCCCTCTCCAGCACATTTGACATCTTGACACTCCTGACTCCAGATATAAGGTCTGTGTTCTGTGTGATCAGGCCCCTCCACAGAGCTGCAGACATCTCCAAAGTCAGCACTTAGCTCTGAATCAGCACCACGGACAGCACCATCGCCCTTTCCCGGGGATCCTCAGGAACCAGGTAAGTCCTGGGCAGATGGAGCGCCCCCTACGGGCAGTGGCCTGACCCCTGCTGGAGCAGAGATGGGGTTGGTCACAAATAGACCACAGAACTTGGCAGCCAGAGGAGGATCTCCAGCACAGTGAGGGAGTGAGTGGGAACATGATACCTGAGAGCCCAGGAATTTCCAGGGTAGCAGGATCACCTGTGGAATTCACATCCCTTGTGACTGCCTGAGAGTCCCTACCACACCTACTTCACCCATTTCTCCCTAAGACTCACCTTCCCAACCAGAAGAGCGAGAGCACCTCCCACCACAGCCTGTGCTTCCCCACCACAACCACCTACCCTATGGCACTGGAATGGTCAGGCAACCCATCTACCAAGCACATGAGGTTCTCCTCAAAGGCAAGGGCTAGATCTGTCATATTCACCCCTTTACTGGAAACCTGAAGGCACAGTGTACATGGTTGTTGACTGAATGAATGACTAAAGGAATGAAATTTCCTCCCTCACCTCTTGGGAAGAGATAACAATTCTTCTCTCTCAGATTAACATCAGCTTCCCTTCTCCCAGCCCAATGAGTCCTGGACAGACAAGATTAAAGTAGTGGCTCTCAGTGTAGACAATGGTGCATGAGACAGGGCACCAGTGTGATTTGGGCAATTCACTTGCCCACTCTGGATCTTGGTGTCTTCTCCTGCAAACTGATGAAGTGGGGCTGCTAGGCCCCCCAGCTCAGACTGCCCATGGTTCATAAGTTCTTGTTTTACACACAGTTAGATTCTCTATGCCTTCCCTGTGTCTGTCCCTCCCATTCATCTGCTTTTCTTTGCAAATTGGAGACCACAAGAAACAGACTGGGCATGGCCCAACTCTTCTGACCACAGATGCTGCAACTGTCCCAGCAGGGAGAGAGTGAGTCACCAGGACAAGGGGGCCCAGGAAGCAGATGGAGCTGCAGGACGAGATTCCAGCTGAAAGTGCAGGAAATGGTGATGGTGTAGGAGTGTCTCTGCAAGCTCCAACCCTGCTCCTTCCTTCTCCACACTCTTACAAACATTGTTATTTTCATTTAAAAAAGTGTATAGCCTGCCAGTGGATGTGAAGGGGTATTTCATCAGGGCTTTGATTTACATTCATGTAATGAATGAAGGCATTGTTAATTTTTTCGTGGGCATATTGGCCCTTTGCATATCTTCTTTAGGGATTCTTTTTCAAGTACTTTGACCATTTTTTAAGTGGGTAGTTTGGCTTTCTGCTGTTGAGTTGTAAGAGTGCTGGGTACTACACTCTTATCAGATGTGTGATTTGTAAATATTTCCTCCCATTAAATGGCTTGGCTTTTTACTTTCTCACTAGTGTCAATTAAGAAGAAAATTTTGTCATTTTGATGAAATTCAAATTATATAATTTTTACTCTGTCAAAATACTCGAGAGTCAGGATGTTGGGTGGCATGGGGTGGGGTGAGGCTCGGACACAGGTGTCCTCAGATCTGGGATGCAGGAGGGCCTGCAGAACCAATGTCCAAAGTCCTAGCGGGAGTGGAAGGACACAGGATTACCATGCAGCGCGTGAATACGTTCTTGCCTTGCTTTCCTGCAGCAAGAACAGAACCCGTGGCAGATGTGGTTCTGGTGGCTATCGGAGAATTGGCTGTGAAGACCCTGCTCCTCCCCCTCTGCCTCATCTTCCTTGTGTGAGCATTGTCCGGGTGGAAGGGGAGGTGCGGGGAGGCCAGGGGACACGCAGCTGAGTCCCAGAACCAGTGCTGGCAGGGCACACACGGGCCAGGGGGCGGGGCAGGCAGGAGATTGACAGGGGCAGAGTGGTGATGATGCCCCGCCCTCCGAGTGTCCAGGATGGGAGGTGCCTGTGTGCTCAAGACGGTCTGAGGAGCCAGACCTGCCCTCTCCCACCTCAGTCACCCCTCCAGCCTCTGTACAGGGAAGAAGGGGTGAGTATGTTACCCGCTGAACCACAATCTGACTACACTGAAAAACCCTGGTGTCGTTTCTCAGAATGACATGCTGCAGGAGGAAGGTGATGAGGCCCATGGGAGGCTTGGAGGATGCAACCAGTATCTTGGGTTAATCTCTTAGGTAAGTGACACGGGTGTCTCACAACCCAAGATCTCACTGCACACCTCCCCCAGGATGGCCCTCAGGATTGGTCTACTCAGCATGATCAAAGTTGAGCTGCCATCTTCCTCTCCAAACCCACTTCTTTGCTGGGTTCCCTCTCATACTGATGACACCATGGGCCCCATCTCCAAGGCCAGAAGTGGGGTGTGCTCATGCACTTTGACCTCTCTCCTTTCTCCAGAAATAACTGTCTTGTCCATCCTTTGTCCTCATGACAGATCATCTCAATGCCTGTCTCCTCCTCTTTCTGACCCTGGTCGTTCCTGGGGCCTCATCTCTTCCCCAGGTCTCTTAACCAACCTCGCCTCCTGTCTCCATCTCTCCTCAACACAGGCCTCCAGACTGTTTGGAGAGAGACCATTATCATCCCCTTCCTGCACAGTGTGAACAGCTATGTGTCCTCTCCATGGCCAGAGACTGAGGTGCAAACACCACAGGCTGGATTTGAAGGCCTGGCGTGGTCTGTCCCCTGCTGGACTCTGCCCCAGATTCCTCCCTCTCCCTGCATCTGTCAATGTCTCCACCCTCAGCCGAGCCAAGGCCTCTGTGACTCTGAGACTTTGCATGTGCAGTTCCTTCTCCTGAAATGCCCTTCCATCCCCATTCCTACCTCTCCAAGTCCTGCTCATCCCTCAGGCTAGTCTTAAATGTCGCCCGTGTGTGTGTGTGTGTGTGTGTGTGTGTGTGTGTAATTCTTGTGTGGTTCTGAGCACAGTAACATTCAATCTTTATTTATAGACTCTTGAGCAAGTATTATTGAAGACCTACTATGTGCCAACATTATTTTAGGTGCTGGGGTGCATCGGTGAAGACAGCATCCAAAGTCTCTGTCATCAGGAAGCTGTCATTCTGGAGAAAAGACGGATAGAAAGCAAAATGAATAAATAAATGAATAACATTAGAGGAAGCTGGATGGCAATACGTGTTTGGAGAAAAATCATGCAGGGAAAAGAGCACATGACATATTGGGGACAATTTTCTACACATGAGAGTGTGAGGGGTGATGTTGGAGCAAAGACTTAAGATGGTAAGGAAGCAGGTTCGGCTTTTGCCTGAGAGAAAATTATCCCAGGAAAAGGGAAGAGAGAGGACGGCGAGTGGAATAGTCTGAGGCAGAAGCACGCCTGGTGTGTTGGGGAAACAGGAGGAAGAAATTTGACAGCAGAGGGAGGCACAGGGAGGGGAGGAGCTGGCAGGATGGTGCAGACCCTGTGCTGGTGCAGAGCTTGTGAGGCCGTGCAGGAGATGCGAGAATCTGGACGTCTTGGAGGACATGATTGAACTTTCATTTTCACAGGATCCCCATGGTTGCTCTGTTCAGAAAAGGCCACAGTGGGTCCACAGCAGCAACACAGAGATTGGGAAGGGACTGCTGAGTTCCCCAGGCAGGAGGTGATGGTGACTTGGACCAGGGATGTGGGGAGGAGAGTGAGGGTTTATGTTTATAAGTATTATGAAGGTGGAACTAACAGAGTTTTCTAATGGATGTGGGGAGTTAGGAGAGAGAGAGGAGCAAGGATGATGCCCAAATATTTCCTCTGAGCAACTGGAAGGGTGGAGTTGTGCTCCATGGAGGACATCAGAGAGTCAGGTTTGGAAGGGGGATGTTCATTCTGAGAAGCCACTCGATATCCAGCGGGGGACGTCAGTGAGAGAGCCGGAAACGAATGTCTGGAGATCAGGAGAGGGGTTCAGGGGGGAGGTGTGAGGATGTAGAGCCTTGTAAAGTGATGGCAGTAGATGAGGCAGAAAGGGGTTGATGCACCCAGAGAAGAGAAAGGCACCAGGAAACACATTTCTGCTTCATGATCCCGACACAGCAGGTTTAATGGAGAGGTGGGAAAGGGGTGCAGACTTGGTTGGAATAAGTTCAGGAGAGAATTGCCACAGGGGAGATGGGAAGAGTGGGTACAGGCAACCCTTTGAGGAGTGTGGCTGCAAAGAGGAACAGAGGAATTGGTCTGTGAAGGAAAGCTTTTCTCCATTAATCTCTCCATTCTCCCTGGAGATGGCATCTCTGTGATTTCTGTATTACCTTCCTGGGCCATGGTCACAAATGATCACACACTCAATGTCTAAAATAAAAGAATTTTATCTCTCACAGTGATGGTGGGACAGAAATCCCAAGGGAGAGAAATAATATTTTCCCTCTAACATTGTAAGTTCTCGATTGGATCCCTAAAGCACAAGACAGATAAGAAGAGAAATGAATACAAATATATTCGATATAAGTTTTATGTGGCACAAGAGCCTTGATAAGGAAATGAAGACCCGAACAAATGGTTCAACCTTAGTATTTGCATGATACACTTGATGAAGAGTGGAAAGCCGTGGAGAGATATGATAGGACAAAGAGTGTGACCCAAGTGCAGGAAACTAGGAGAAACTCAGCAAGGCCTGATCCTTCAGATTCCTCTCTGTGTCCCTTGATCTTAGGAGATAAGATACTCCTTTCCTCCGGGTACAGGGAGGGCACCTCTCAGTGAGGTTTTATGACCCGCTTAAAGAGAAGTTCAGGAAGTCCTTCCTGCACATGCTGTT
The DNA here is from genome assembly GCA_028646465.1 of Rhinoceros unicornis. Classification (NCBI taxonomy): domain Eukaryota; kingdom Metazoa; phylum Chordata; class Mammalia; order Perissodactyla; family Rhinocerotidae; genus Rhinoceros; species Rhinoceros unicornis. The sequence goes on along the minus strand of CM053541.1, from coordinate 9,311,683 downwards.
TCGCAAATTCCTCCGGCTTGAAATATTCACTATGCAAAGGTGCCACAACTTGGGGTAACGTGTCCTGAACCCCATCATCCAGAATCAGCTATGCTGGGCAGAAGTCAAGTTGTTGGTAGGTCACACTCCCTCAGAGGCTTGAGGAGAGAATTCATCTCTTGCTTCTTCCAGATGATTGTGCTGCCGGCATTCCTTGACTTGTGGCCACATCACTCTGTCTCTGTGGTCACATTGCTCATCCTCCTCTGTGTGTAGAACATTGCCCTCTGCTTCTCTCTCAGAAGGACACTTGTGATTACATTTAGGGACCAACCCAGATAATCTAAGATCAATTCCACAGGTCAAGATCCTCACTTTAATCACAGCTGCAAAGACTCTTCTTCCTTATAAGGGAATATTTACAGGGTCCAGGGAATAAGACCTGGTTATTTTTGAGTGACTACACCACTCACATGACCTTTCACACCCCCAAACACCCCTATCTGGCCTCCAGAACTTCTCCCTTTTAATCTTCTTTGCTCTGCTGTTCCATGTCCTGACACACTAGTGGGTCACCTCATGGGTGACAGGTGTCTTGGGAAACGGGGGCCTGATGTTCTATAAAAGGCACTATGAAGAGACTAAAAGCTCCAGACTAGGAGAATACATCTGCAAATATGTATCTAGTGAATGACTTGTATCAAGAATATAACAAGGACTCTCAAAATAAAGTGTAAATAAGCAAACACAAATGAACCCGATTTTATATGTATTTTAAAAACTAGCTACTCAACAGCAACAAAATAACACCCCTACATAAAAATTGTCTAAGGATTTCATAGACATTTCTCCAAAGATATACAAATGCCCAATAAACACATGAAAACATGATCAACATTACTAATATTAGGGAAAGGCAAATTATAACCACACTGTGAGGTACCCTTCACACCCATTACAGTGGCTATTGAAAAAAAAAAAAGGAGAAATAACAAGTATTGGTGAGGATGTGGAGAAAGTGGAACTCCCGTGCTTTGCTTTTGTGATTGTAAAATCTTGTATCAGCTGTGGAAAACACTATGGCAGTTCCTCAAAAAATTAAAAATAGAATTATCGTATGATCCACTAGTTACAGTTATGGGTGTGTACCCAAAGAATCGAAAGCAGGAACTTGAATAGATATCTGTACACCCATGTTCTTAGCAACATTATCACGATAACAAAAATGTGGAAGCAACCCAAGGGTCCATGAACAGAAGAATGGATTAACTAAATGTGGAAACGTATAATGGAATATTATCCAGCCATAAAAAGGAAGGAAATTCTCACACATGCTACAGTGTGGATTGAAGATATTACACTAAGTGAAATAAGCCAGTCACAAAAGGACAAATACTGTAGATTCCACTTAAGTGAAGTGTCTGGACTAGGCAAATTCCTAGACACACAGAAAATACAATGGCACTTGCCAGGGTCTTGGGCAAGGGGAATTGGAAACATTCACTTGCTGGGCACAGTTTCAGTTGGGGAAGATAAAAAAAAATCTGGAGACAGATGGTGGTGATGGTTGCAAAACAGTGTGAATGTAGTGAATGCCACTGACCTGAACAAATAAAAATGGTTAATATGCAAAGTTTTGTTATGTATATTTTACCATAATAATAATAACAACAAAAGCTGCCAAAGATTTAAATTAGCCGCTTCACCAAAGAAGAAAAAAAGATGACAAATAAGCACGTGAAAACATACTCAACATCACTTGTCTTTAGGAAATTACATATTAAAACCAGGTTGAGGGGCCGGCCTGGTGGCTTAGCGGTTAAGTGAGCGCGCTCTGCTACTGGCGGCCCGGGTTCATATCCCGGGCGCGCACCGACTCACCGCTTCTCTGGCCATGCTGAGGCCGCGTCCCACATACAGCAACTAGAAGGATGTTCAACTATGACGTACAACTATCTACTGGGGCTTTGGGGGAAAAAAAAAGGAGGAGGATTGGCAATAGGTGTTAGCTCAGAGCCGGTCTTCCTCAGCAAAAAAAGAGGAGGATTAGCACGGATGTTAGCTCAGGGCTGATCTTCCTCAAAAAAAAATAAATAAATAAAAAACAAGTTGAGATACACATCTATTAGAATAACTAAAACTAAACCAAAATAAAAAGAAAAATCTTGGTAATAGTAAATGCTAAAGATGATGTGCAGCAGTGAGATCTCACACATGCTGTGGGTGGGAATGTCAACAGTACAGACACTTTGGAGAACAGTTTGGCAATTTTCCAACAAGCAAACCTACATGTATCATAGGACCAAGCAATCTGACTACCAGATGTTTACCCAGGAGAAATAAAAAGATATGTTCCCACAAAATCCGTGTGAATATATATAGCAGCTTTATTCATGATTGACCCGAACCTGGAAACAACTCAAATCTTCTTCAGCTGGTAAGTTTATACAAAATGGGGTACATTGAAACAATGGAGTACTAGCCAACATTTAAAAGGAGCAAATTATTGATACATACACCCAGTAACATGGAGAGCCCTCAAATGCGTCATGCCAGTTGAATGAAGCCAGACTTTGAGGACTACATTTTGCCAAAATCTATTTCTACAACATTCTGTAAACAGTAAAACAAGAGGGATGGAGGACAGATCAGCATTTTTTCAAGGGTTCCAGGTGAATTGAGGATTTGACTCCCCGGGGGTAATGGCTCTTTTCAGTATCTTGACTGTGGTTGTGGTTACATACTGATATCCACCTGTCAAACATCACAGAATTGTATATGATAAAAAGTGAATCTCACTGTGTCTAAATTGAAAAGAAATTAAAAATTAAAAAACACGAATAATTCTACATTCCCCCTAGAATTGTTAAAATTTAAAAGACTGACAATCCCAAGTGTCAAGGAATCCGTGAAGCACTAGAATTCTTGCATTTTACAGATGGGAGTGGTAAAGATAAAGACATTTTGGACAACTCTCTGGTAATTTCTACTAAAGTTAAACATGTGGTTACTCTTTGATCTAACAATTCCACTCTTCATGTGTACTCATGAGGATGAAAATATGTCCATAAAAAGACTTACACCTTAATGTTTATTGCCAAAACTTGAAAATCACAAATGTCTTTCAATAGGTGAATAAATAAAAGATACACTACACTCACATAATGGAATAATGCTTAGTAATCAGACATTGTGATCTACAGAAACATGTAACTTGGATCCGTTTCAAAAATATCATACTGAGTGAATCTAGACACAAATGAGTCCCTTTCTAGGAAATTCTGAAATAGATAAGATTAATTCGCCAAGATAGGGAGTATACCAATGGTTACCTGAGGTGGAGGTGGGAGTGATGAGCTGCAAATAGGTGTGGAAAAACCTTTTGGGTTGGTGGAAATATTCTATCTCTTGATTGTGGAGGTCAGAACTGGGCTGTATACATTTGTCAACATCCATGGAAATGTAACTTTCAAGTGGGTATATTTTATTTTACATAAATTATAAAGTTCATTGAAGAAAAACAATGAGAACTCACTGAAACTTCCAGTCTATGAACATGGTATAACTTCCTTGATTGTGAAACCAATTGTATCGAGATTTCTATTACGTGACACATTCTCACATTTTTAATAACCTAGAACTAGTACTACTTTACTTATTGGATACCCAGTTCCTTATATATCAAGATGGTATAAAATCTCTCTCTGTTACTAAGGTAGAAGGAACAGTGATCTAAATACTACTTTATTTGATAGATTTTACAAATCGATGGTGGCAAATGCTATTCTGTCACAGGTGAAAAGGATTTCCCAGATGCATACAACACAGAGTGAGATGCAAAATCACATGAGCTGAACCTAAAATTTTAATTGTAGCTGTATATTCCACTCATGTTTTCTAGAAATATTATTTCCTGTGAGCCCCATGTAACTTTAAGAAGAAGATGGTTTACATGACAGAAAATGCTAATCTGTATGATGAGGATCTAGAAGAAATAGGTCCAGTCCACACAACACTGAGTAGTAGCATTCAGGGAGAAGAAGTTTCCTCTGCACTGGCTCCTAGATCATGTGTTCTCCCTTTTGTTTTACACGAAGATGTTGTATGGTTTTTATTTTGTAGATGCCATTGTAACTTCACAAATCAGCATACAAGAAGTAAAACAAAAACAAAAACTAGAATTCCCTTATTCATATTTTAGAAGATATTCAATATGCTACCAGGACACACAGCAAACTCATCAGTGACTGCAGCTCTAAAGCCCGACAGTACTGAGTGTTTGGGGAGGAAGTGACTCCACTGGGTGGGAAGCATCTCATGGGCATGGACCAGGTCTGTTGTCTCCCTTCTTGTCTCCAGCCTCCCCAACACAGAAATGCTCACTAAGTGTTTGGGGATTGAATGAATGAATTGATGAATGAATGAATGATTGAATGGCTGCTGCCTTCACTTGACCTAGAACCTTCTTCTTTCCTTTGCTTCAGATGTTCACACAAACCCTACAGAATCATACACCTGGAAGGACTGGCCACCCGAGGACTAGATGAGGCTGTGACCCTCTGGGGTCAGATAGGAGCTGACAAGCTCCCTAGTGTGGACAACAGGGCTCAGAAAACACCCCAGATGAGAAGTTCTTAGAGACTCAGCATGTCCCACACTTCAGATGTCCTCAGAGTTCCTGGTCCAGCCTCAGGTGCTGGAGAGAATCCTCAAGATGGGGACAGGACATGGGATCTGCTCCTTCTTTGCTCCCTTATGGGAAGGTCTTGGGCTGTCTTGTGAGGTGTCCTCCTGCTCTGTGCAGAGGGGGGACGAGTTTCTTCCTACAGTTCCTGTTTTGTAAATGGCTGAGGTCACCTGCTCCTCCCAGCTTCCCGTAGTTCTCCTCCCAGCCTCTCTTCCCACTCGCCTTCCTCTTTTCTTTCCAAACATGGGAAGGACAGCCAGAACCCTCCATCTCAGAGGTGCTGTCCCGGCTGCTGCCCCTGCTGTGGGCAGGTGAGTGGACCAAGGCAGGAGGGGGCAGGCGGGGTGAGGGCTACTGTTCACCCTCCTTTCCCCGCAGAGTCCCTGGCTCAGGATGGGAGATACTGGTTGTGAGTGCAGAGGTCTCTGGAGGTGCAGCAGGGGCTGTGTGTCCTTGTGCCCTGCAACTTCTCCCATCCCTGGGGCTACTGGATTCACACTGCCCCAGCTCATGGTTCCTGGTTCCAAGAGGGAGCAAATCAACACCAGGATGCTCCTGTGTCCCACAAACAACCCATATGGCAAAGTGCAGGAGGAGACCCAGGGACGATTCCTCCTTCTCGGGGACCCTCAGACCAATGACTGGTCTCTGGACATCAGACATGCACAGAGAGGGGACGTGGGGACACACTTCTTTAGGTTGCCCAGAGGGTCTTTTGCAAGATATACTTTCAGAGAAAACCAGCTCTTTGTATATGTGACAGGTAAGGAATGGGGTCAAGGAGAGGACACATGAACGGGTTCTGAGGGCCGGGAGGGGCCCCCCAGTTCCTCATCCTGGGAGAGACCAAGGGGGTCCAGGCGGACAGGATGCTGAGACTGGCTGGGGAGGAGACAGCTGGCCTGAGGCAGAGGTTGCTCTTAGGGTCACATTTGGGGTCCCCCCTCCAGAGCCTGGGTCTCTGTCTCTTTCCTCCTCAGCTCTGACACAGACACCTGACATCCACATCCAGGGGACCCTAGAATCTGGCCACCCCAGGAACATTACCTGTGCCGTGCCATGGGCCTGTAAGAGGGGGACGCCCCCCACCTTCTCCTGGGTCAGGGACACCTTCACCTCCGTGAAGGTGCTTCACCTTCACCTTCAGTCTTCACCTGAAGACTCCCCACATCTCGGTGCTCACCCTCACCCTGGGGCCCCAGGACCACGGCACCAGTCTCACCTGTCTAGTGACCTTCCCCGGAGCTGGCATGAGCACAGAGAGGACCATCTGGCTCAATGTGTCCTGTGAGTGCCAGGCCAGGATGGCTGGGTCCCTGAGGACAGGGGATTAGGGGAGCAGGATGGGGAGAGAGGGCTTGAGATACTGGGTGCTGGGTCTGGGGAGGGAGGAAAGAGGACACCTGACTCCACTCCCTGTTATTTCTAAAGTTCTGGGGGGAAAGGACCAACACCCACCTTTCTGCCACTGAAAAGGGAACAATTATGGCTGTCTGTCCAGCTGCGCCCCCAAATTTGACCATCAGTGTATTGCAGAGAGAAGACACAGGTAGGGCCCAACCTCTCCTCTCTGGGGGGTGTGGTGTAGGCAGGGTCTGTCTCCTCCCTTCAGAGAAGAGCTGGGGTTTAGAACTCAGATGGGGGAAAGGCTCAGTCTGTCCCCCCAGCTGTGGGGACAGTAGAGGTGGGAAGCCCCACACTCGATCGTCAGCTTACGCTCTGGCCTCCCCTGACCCTGACTCTGCTCACAGGGGGTTTGCATGTTCTCTTCCATGCCCAATGGAAGTGCTGTTCCCATGCCAAGGACACATTCTCCTCCAAATCCTGCCCTCATTCTCCTTAGCATTTGGACCCTGCCTACTGTCCCAGCCTCACTGGATCATTTTAATGTTAGTGTTTAAAATAAGAAGCATCGGGGGCCGGCCTGAATGCGCAGCAGTTAAGTGCACACACTCGGCTTCGGCGGCCCGGGGTTCGCAGGCCTGGATCCTGGGTGGGCACAGATGCACCACTTGTCAGGCCATGCTGTGGCAGCGTCCCATATAAAGTAGAGGAAGATGGGCACGGATGTTAGCCCAGGGCCAATCTTTCTCAGCAAAAAGAGGATTGACATCAGATGTTAGCTCAGGGCTGATCTTCAGAAAAAAAGAAAAAAAAAATAGGAAGCATCAAATGTGCCTTAGTCTGCTCAGGCTGCCATTACAACATACTCCAGACTGAGTGGCTTAAACAATGTGAATTTATTTCTTACGCTTCTGGAGGCTGGAAGTCCAAGATCAAGTTGCCGTCCATTTGGTTCCTGGTGAGGGTTCTCATCTTGTAGATGGCCGCCTTCTGGCTGTCTCCTCACAGGGCTGAGAGAGAACAGCCCTCTGGTGTCTCTTCTTATAAGGGCACCAATGTCATCATGAAAGCCTCACTCTCTTGTCCTCATCTGACCCTAATTACCTCCCAAAGGCCCATTCAGATACCTCAAAACTATATCACATTTGGGGCTAGGGCTTTGTCATATCAATTTGAGGGGGACACAAGTCAGTCCCTAGCAAAATTTAGTAGGAATAAAACAGTGTTCAGAACCCTGTGTACCTTCCTCTTGGTTATCTTCCCAAATACAACCTATGCATAGACATTTTAAAACACTCATATATGTACATATCATATGATACACACTGTTCCGAATCTTTATCATTACTTTTAATAACCTTTTAATATGGAGTAATTTTAGATTTACATGGTACAGAGAGTTCCTAGAAATCCCTCACCCAGCTTCCTTCATCATTAAAATCTCCCATCACCTTGGCACATTTGCACAACTAATGCTTTACACAACTAACTCTGTGACATTGGTACATTTCTGTGAACTAAATTGTTCTTTTTCTCACACTCAGTCTATCTTGTAGATCCTTCTGTATCAGTACATAGGAAACCTTCTTCATTCTTATTGATGACTCTATGGTTTTCCAATTGGAGGTATATTATACTATAAAGTACTTAGTTGGTCTCCCAGTGGTGGAAAACTGTGGTGTTTCCAGTCTTCTGTTCAGACAAATAATACTGCACCGAAGAACTTGTACAAACATTCCCCGTGTGTGCGTGTGTGTGTGAGATAATTTTCTAGAGAAGAAAGTCCTGGATCAAAGGGTATGTGTGTAATTTATACAGATGTTGTCAAATCCCACTTCATGGAGGTGGTTCTGTTTATACTCCCACCTGCAATGTGCCTATTTCCCTGCTGAACCTGTTCATCCTTGCTGATCCTAAGTGAATCATGTTAAGTTGCAGTGTCATTTTGTGACTAGGTTGACATCTTTCATTATGTTTAAGAACCGTTTGTGTTTCTTTGTGAACTTCTTCTTAATGGTTCGAAGAAGCTCTTTTCATGTTAAAGACATCAGCAGTGTGTTAGTGGATTTATTTCCAATCTATTGATGGCCTTTTGACTTAGCATATGGTGATTTTGCCAGGCAAAAACAGGCAATTTCTCTTCTGAGTTGCACTTAGTGGTGTTGGTTCTCACTGGTTGGCAAGAGCCAACTGTATCCATCTTTTCCCAACTCTGGGTTCAGTGAGTTCAAACTGGTGTTTGATATTGACCAAGATGGGAATATTTACACAAAGGAAATTGGGAAATGCTACAAATCAAGACTCCCTTCCCTCCCTCCACCACTAATAACCTGGTTATTAAACATTTACTAGCAAACCACTGGTTGCATTTATCAATATTTTCTTTCATGCCTCTGACTTTCTCAATCTAATATTATTTTTTAAATCTTCCATATTTTCGTCCAGTGGCCTCATGTGTCAACACTCACAAGCAAACCCATTCACTCAAACCTCACAGCACTATATATTTTTCCCTGAGCATGAAAGTCATTTCACACCTCAGCTGTAGTTGCATCTCCTGTACCTTCCTCCCACAAGGTCCTTCCATCAGCACCATCCTCTAGCCAGCTCCCACCCATGCTGAGGCTCTGTCAAGCCTCTCCTCCTCAGGGAACCCCGCCTGTACTGATAGTCTCAATACACTCCCGTCGTCAGGACTCCCTCAATCCAAATTGCCCCGATCACAAGACATGTTATATTGCTCTGTGAATACCCACTTCTGGATATCTCCCCCACGAGACTGTGAGCTCTCTGACGCAGCTAAATTAGACTGGTATCAGTGAACTGTTATTGAAAGACAAAGGGCAAAGCTCATAGAGGCAAACCTGGGATCTGTGTTGACACAGATGACGAAGAAGGGAGGTGTGGGTACCAGGGCATTCAGATGAACACACAAAGCAGGGCCTGTTGGAATGGCTGAAGTACCTGCTCCTAGCCTTGTCCCCTTGGGTTGAGCCCAGATGCTATGAGCCCATAAGGCAGGGGAAGAGAAGAAACAGATCTACACGATGAAAAGGAAAGAGAGAGAGAGAGAGACACCCTAATAAGGTTCTGGGCTCACCTTTCTCTCTGTCTTGCCAGGATCTGAAGCTCTGGGCAACAGCTCATCTCTTCCACTCCAGGAGGGCCAGTCCCTGCTCCTGGTCTGTGTCACCAACAGCAACCCCCCTGCTACCACGAGCTGGACCCCTGAAACCCAGGGGTCCTAGAGCTGCCCCGGGTGCAGCTGGGGCACCATGGGAAATACATCTGCTGAGCTCAACACCTGCTGGGTTCCCTGGAAACCTCCCTGAGCCCCTCTGTGACCAATGAGTGGGACACACCTAGGGAAGGACGCCTGGGTCCTCGAGAGGAGAGAGGCTCCTCTGCTCCCCCTCCTCTCTCCCCACAGACCCCACAGCTGTTTGGTCCCTCCTGCTCCTGGGAGGGTGAGGCAGGTTCTGGGTGGCATATTGGGGACTGTTCTTAGGGACATGGCTGGGGTCGGGATGGAGAGAACACGCAGAACCCACCACCTGGGTCACGACCACCCCTCCTACTGCAGGATCCACTTATTTATTTCTGTTCCAGATGCTCCATGGAACCTGACCGTCTGTGTCTTCCAGGGAAACAGCACAGGTGGGAGAGGCCTGGGTGGAATTGGGGTCTCAGAGGGCAAGTCAGGGGATTGTGTGGAGGTTGGACCGAACGAAGCCCCATCACTCTCCATCCCCTCTCAGTCCCCCTAAGCCCTCCCCCTTCCTGTCCCCTGGCAGGACTCTCTAGGGTCACTGTGAATTCCTAGTTGACCCTTCACTGTCACCTCAGGTTGCTTCCTCTCTCCTGACCTCCTCTCTCCCCTCACTGTCTCATGACATCCTATCCCAGATTCCCTTCCTCTTATCTGACTGTGCCATCTCCATCTCCCACAAGGAGACTGAGTCCCCACAGCTTGGCACCAGCTTCTGGCCGCCTTCTGCATGACTCTGCAGCTCAGCTCGTCCACCCCGGTGCTTCCAATCCGACCTCTGCCCTGAAGACTCTCACAAATCCCTGTCGGGTCCAGAGGGTCCTGAGCGTCCTCCGCTCCCCCTTCCCAGGCCCCTCCCTCCTGAGTCCCCTGAATCACATCCTGGAAGTCACTTCAGACATCTCTGTGTGTCACCAACACTCCTCACGACTCAGTAAGTTTTGCAGACTCAACTTCCTGAAAATGTCGCAGATCCCTCTCTTCCTCCATCCCCATGGCTGCAGCCCCTCCTCGGGTCTCGGTCCTCACTCTCACTTGGACACGAGTGAGACCTGGACAGAACCAGCCTCCTCTCTGGACTACCAGCCTCCAGTCCCCACCTGCTAGAATTTCAGCCCTAAAGGAGTCTCTATAAACCCAAACCTGACCCTCTTTCTTCCCTGCTCAGAACCCTCCTGGGGGCCCCTGTGGCCCTCAGAAGAAAGGATGAGGGCATCACCTTGTGGAAGCCTCCAGGTGGTCAGACTACATGTGTCAGCACCCTGCATGGCTCACACGTCAGGTCCACCGCCTGGGATATTCTCTCCTGTGTCTACAAATGGCCACCTCTTCCTCAGATGTCCATTCCCCATCCCGGATCATCCAGTTGCCTCCCCTTCCACCCCTCACCTCATGATCTCCAGCGCTGTCAGCCCTTGCTTGCACTGCAGTCTCAGAGACACTATTTTTCATTCCTGTGTCTGTGGGAGGACAGAGGGAGAGAGGGCCTCTCAGCCCTGCCCTATGGCTCTCTCTGTTTCCCTAGACACAGAGGTCCTGGGCAATGCCACCTCCCTGCCAGTCCAGGATGGCCGGTCCCTGTGCCTGGTCTGTGATGCTGATGCCAACTAACCTGCCGGGCTGAGCTGGTCCCGGGGAAGCCTGACCCTGTGCCCTTCCCAGGCCTTGGACCCTGGGGTCCTGGAGCTGGTGCAGGTGGTCTTAGTGGAAGGAGGTGAATTCACCTGCCAATCCCAATCCCTGCCTTGGGATTCCTACCATATCTCCATGAACTTAATGTGCAGGGTTAGTACAGCAGGACACTTGCCTTCTAGATGAGGACATGAGCAGGCTCAGGTTTGGAGTTTGGGAAACTCACCCCTCCATCTTTCTTCTCCTCTTCTTCCCACAAGTATCTCCCCTTTCTGCCCTCAAGTCTCTGGGGAGCAGTGGGGCTCCTGGCCTCTAGTCCTCACCCTGCTCAGGGGGACCCTAATGGGGGCTGGCTTCCTTCTCACCTACGACCTCAGCTGGATCTACTACACTAGGTGAGAAGCCCTTCTCAAGATGTCCCACATTTGGGGACACCTTGGGTGGCTTCACCCATCTTGTCCTCTCTAGTACACCCTCCACAGAACCGATATCTCATTTCAGAACTGTGTTTCCCCCACAGGTTCAGAGGCTCCCAATGGGAAAGGGCTGCAAAGTGTGACTGAGCCCCTTCCTCCTGGTGGTGCCGAGGCCAGATCCCTGACAGGTGGATGAGGATCCCTCAGACCACTGTGTCCTGAGACGCTCCCCAGCACAGCTCTTTGGAGCAAGGAGGTGCTGCATGAGTTGGACCTGCCTCCTGTCCGGAAATGACCCTTCCCCTCTGGTGTCCTGACGATTTTACACAGACGGTTGGAGGACATGTGAGGAGACAGACATATTTTATTATTAATTTAAATTATACTTCATGAAATATGTTGCTTCTCTGTGCTTACCTTAAAATGGTTTTGAGAAGCCCCTAATTCAACTGCATAATATATTGTTATAAATCCCCTAATGTATTATTTTTTTTAAAACACTCCTTTTGAAGTAGACATATCTTTTTAAAAGCTTCAGGACATGGTTGTGTGTCCTAGTTGTTTAGTTCTCTATGTGAGCTGCCGCCACAGTATGACAACTGACAGACTGGTGGTGTGGTTCCACGCCCGGCAAAGAACCTGGGCCACGGTGGTGAGAACGTTGAATCTTAACCACTAGACCAGCAGGGGTGGCTCAAGAGATATTTTTTTAATTAGAAAAATAAACAGTTTTATATTGATCCACATATTAACCATTTCAATGGCTCTTCATTCCTTTGTACCTATTCCAGTGTCTCTATGGTATCATTTTCCTCCTGCGTGAAGATCTTGTTGTATATTTCTTGTAGCGATGGTACACTGGGGATGAATTCTCTTGGCTATTGCTGTTCTGGAAAAATGTTCATTTACATTAGCTTTGTAAAGATCTGTTTATTGGTAAGGAATTCTAGGTTCACATTTTTTCTCCTTCAGTTGTTCACATTCTCTGGCTCACATAGTTTCTTAGGAGAATTTTTCTGTAATTTTCATCTTTGTTTCTAGTATATCTTTTCCTTGGCCAATTTGAATATTTTCCATGACTTAATTTAAATGATGTGATTAATATGTGCCTTGATGTGGTGTGTGTGTGTGAGTGTGTGTGTTCCTGCAGCTCCGCCCAGGCCCTCTGTTCCCCTCAGTGAACACGTCCATGCACGGGGCCGACTCGGCTGCCTTCTCTCCCACCTTCCTCCACCCAGCCCTGCACATTTGTCCTGCTCTGGGTGAGGGCACCTCCATCCCCTGTTAGTTCCTAGAGTCAGGGCTCTGGGAGTCACTCCAGACAACTCCCTCCCCACCCTCCACACCTCCCTTCAAATCTCACTTCCTGAAAGTGGCTGAAATCCCTTCTTTCCTCCATCACCAAGGCTGCTGTCTTCATGCAGGGTGGGTCTCTCCTCCTGAGACATCGAAACAATGCCCTCTTTCACCTTTTGGCACCAGTCTCTCCCTTCCAGCTCTTTCCTACACTGGCGTCAAGGGGATCAGTTTGACCTCTATTTGACATCTATAAGACCCTGCCCCTTTCCTGCTCAAAACCTTCCACGGCTCCCTGCTGCCCTTGGATGAAGCTCCAGTCTGTCTGTCTTCCCCCACTGCTGGAGCTATTTGAGGGTCAGAACTCTTTCAAATCTGTCTTTTTTTCACGTTAGTTTGTGAATGATTTAATGAATGAATGAACGAAGTGAATGAACGTGTGTGTTACTTCTATTGCCTTATGTGAGCTCTTTCTATCTCTGGTGCCCATATATGCTGTGCTGAGACCCACCTCTCACAGGCCAGCTCCAGGATGGTCCTGAGGCCTTGACTCTCTGGGAGCTGGCCAGGTGACACCTGTTTCTCCTCTACAGATGATTTGCACAGGGCCAGGGGGCAGGACTTGGGGGCTCTCATCCTTCTTTGCTGCCTTACGTGGGCAAGCTCCTTGCCTCCTGTGATATTGTGATTTATGAGAAATATATATTTGGAAATATATATGTGATCTTTGTCCACAGTTCCTAGCTCAGAGCTCCCCAATCCCTTGGGATTTCTACTTTATGTTAATAAAGATGACTTTCAATCCCCACCCAACAGTGGAGGCTGGTTCCCAGGAGGACCAGCCACATGATCAGAGGATGGCAACTCTCAGTCCCACCCTCTGTTTCCACAGAGTTTAGCGGTGCTTGAGGTTGAATCAATTGCCCGTGGCCAATGACTTAGCCAATAAAAACCCAACAAGATAGCTTGACAGTCTTTTTCAGAGATCTTTCCAGTTGGTGAACACGGGAAGGTTCTGGGAGGGTGAGACACCCAGAGAGTACGTGGAGGCTCTGCATCCCTTCCCTCATACCTTGTCCTGCACATCTCTTCCCTCTGGATGTTCATGTGTCCCTGATCATATCCTTTCATAAACTGGTAAAACTAAGTAAGTGTTTCCCTGACTTCTGTGAGCCACTCTAGCAAATTAATCAAACCCGAGGAGGGGGTCCTGGGAACCCCTAGTTTTAACCGCTTGGTTAGAAGTACAAGTAACAACCTGGCTTATGGCTGGTGTATGAAGTGGAGGGTGTTCTTCTGGGACTGAGCCCTTAACTTGTGGAATCTGAGTCTATCTCCTGTTAGATAGAATCAGAATTGAGCGGAACTCTGGGACATCATATTGGTATCTGACATCTGCTTGTTGGTGTGGGGAAGCCTCCGCACACATGTTAGAATTGGGTCCAGGAATCACTCTGCAGCTGGATAAGAATGTCTGGAGATCAGGAGAGGGGTCCAGACTGGAGATGTTAATATGTAGAGCCAGTATAAAGTGATGAAAATGGATGAGGGAAAATAAAAACAAGGAGGGCTGATAAATGATTGGGGTTTCCTCAAAAAATTAAAAATAGAATTACCACACAATCCAGCAATTCCACTTCTGTGTATTTTTCTTAAAAAATTCAGAGTGGGGGTCTCAAGGAGATATTTGCACACCCATGTTCACAGCAACATGGTTCACAATAGCCAAAAGGTGGAAGCAATCCAAGTGTCCCTCAATGGATGGGAGGATAAACACAGTCTTGTGTATACCTAACATGGAATATTATTCAGTCTCAAAAAGTAAAGAGTTCTGACACATGCTACCACATGGATGAAGCTTGAGGACATTATGGTACATGAGTTACACCAGTCACAAAAAAGGCAAATACTGTATGACTCTACTTACCTGAAGCATCTAAAGTAGTCAAATTCCTAGAGACAGAAAATGGGATGCTGGTTGCTAGGAGAAGCGCAGTGGAGGGAAACGGGTTGTTTCTGTTTAATGGGTATTTAATTTCAAGTTGTACAACTTGAAAAGAATTGTTGTTGTTGTTTTGATTAGATGTCAAAAAAACCCTCATACTCACATAGTAGAAAATACCCAGGATGCTACCAGGACATAAAAACTTACCAGTGACTGCAGCTCTAAAGCCCAACAGTACTGAGTGTTTGGGGAGGAAGTGACTCCATTGGGTGGGGAGCATCTCATGGGCATGGACCAGGTAGATCATCTCCCTTCTTGTCTCCAGCCTCCCCAACACAGACATGTTCACTAAGTGTTTGAAGAATGAATGAATGAATGAGTGAATGAATGAATTACTGCTCCCTTCTCGTCACCGAGGACCCTATTGTTTTCTTCTACCCCAGAAGCTCACAAAGGTCTTAAAGAATCCAACGACTGACAGGACCGTCCACCTGAGCTCTAGACGAGGCTGTGACCTTCCATGGTCCATCAGGAGCTGACTAGCTCCCTAATGTAGACAACAGGGCTCAGAAATGCACCTCAAATGGGAAGCCCTCAGACACTCACGATGTCCCATGCCTCATATGTCCTCAGAGGTCCTGGTCTGGGCTCCGGCGCTGGAGGGAAGCCCCGAGATGCGGGCAGGACATGGGTTCTGCTACTTGTCTGCTCCCCTCTGGGCAGATCTCAGAGTTTCTGGGTGGTGGAGTGTCCACTCTCTCTGTGCAGAGGGTGGACTAGCTCCAGCCTGCAGTTCCTCTTCTGTGAATGGCCAAGGTCTAAGGTTTCTTCTCCAGCTTCACGTGAGTCTCCCTGAAACCTCTCCTTCCCCTCGCCTTCCTTTCCCCTTCCAGACACAGGACGGACGTCCAGAACACTCCATCTCAGAGATACTGCTGCTGCCGCTGCTGCTGCTGTGAGCAGGTGAGTGGGCTGAGGGGAGAGGGGACCTGCAGAGCAGGGGCTGTGGCTGATCCTTTTTTGCCAGTAGAGTCCCAGGCTCAGGATGGGAGATTCTGGCTGCAAGTGCAGTAGTCTATGACGGTGCAGGAGGGGCTGTGCATCTCCGTGCCCTGCAACCTCTCCCATCCCAGGGACTACTGGACTGACTCTTCCCCAGCTCATGGATACTGCTTCTAAAGAAAACACGGAAATGGTTCATGTAAAAGCCAGGATCATGGATACTTTTAGGAGAGATACACAGAGTGTTGTGATCAGAGAGACACACTAAGAGACATCTGGAGGATGGTCATTAGTGTTTTATTATTTGATCTGTGTTGTGTTTGCACTAGTTTTTGCTTTCTAAGCATTTGGCTAGTGTCACCTAGATGGTAACACACACACACACAAACATACGTTATATATAATTATATATATCACAGGAAAAATTGTAGGAAAATTTGACAAGATAAGAGAAGTTTGATGCTCTGACACTCATCTTTTTTTTGTTGTTGTTGTTGATGTTTTAATGGTTTCTAACATTGTGAAATTTTGGGTTGTACATTTTTGTTTGTCCATCACCATATATATGACTCCCTTCACCCCTTGTGCCCACCCCCCACCCCCCACCCCCACTGCCCCTGGTAACCACAGTCCAGTTTTCTCTGTCCATGTGACACTCATCTTTTGACAACACTTTACAATGCTTCTTCCCCCCAGAGCTCAATATTCATAAATGAGAGAATAATTTTTGTAAAGATCAAGAAATACTCAGTTTTATATTCCAGAGAAATAAAAAGACCAATTTGTGTGTTGGATTTGATTGTATCAAAACTAAAGTTTCCGTCAAATAGCGGACAACCCAGACAAATTTAATCAAAAAATGACAGAGTGGGAGATCTCTTTTCCTTTATTAAGCTCACAAGAGATTTTCAACTAGAATGTACAAAAACTTCTACAAATCAACAAGAAAAGGGAAAACAAGCCAACATAAAAATAATCAAAGGACATGAATATTTATGTCACAAGTGTGGAAGCATGAATGGAAAACAAGTCCACGCTGAGATGCTCAAACTCACTGTTACTTGAGAAAAGTCAACCAGAAATGAGATACTACTCCACACTCATCAGACCAGAAAATCAAGAAGGCAGATAACAGCACGTGTGGCAGAGATGTGAAGAAGTGGGAACCTCCTGCTCTGCTCATGGGAGTGTAGACTGTTGAGGCATTTGGGGAGCTGGCAAATCTCTATTTCGTGAACTGACTGTTTGCTTTGTGACAAATCACTGAGCTGCACACTTAGCCATTTGTGTCTTCTTCTGCATGTTATATTCTTTACAACAGAATTTTTTAAAAAACTAATATTGAGTGGAAGTAGCCAGAAAAAAACAAAATGCATACTGTATGCCGCCATTTACACAAAGGTCAAAAACAGTAAAACCTAAACTGAAATTTAGCGATGCATTATTTATTTATTTATGTTTTGCTAAGAAGATTAGCCTTGAGCTAACATCTGTTGCCAATCTTCCTCTTTTTGGTGAGGAAGTTTGGCCCTGAGCTAACATTAACGATGCATTTTTGTTGGCAAAATATATTATTCTCTAAGGTAAATAATAGGGATGAGATTAATATCTTTAGAGAGTTGATAAGGAAAATTCCAACGTCCCTGTGTGTATACACTTTGAATAGATAATTCACAAAGAAGAATTATCTATGTAATCCTTGGTGAGAAAGGTTGTTTATAATCACATTGAAGCAAAGCAAAGAAAGGATCTAATACTATTTCCCTAATCTTGAATTAGCAAAAGTCAAAAAAGTCAGGCACTCTCAGGTGCCGTTGGGAGATTTTAATGAGTGGGGCAATTTTGGAAAATGTCGAGTTGGCTTCAAATGGAATTGGAGGAATGATTTCAACTCCCCAATTACTGCATCAATTAGAAAAGTGTTTTGCTCTAAGTTTTAAAAGGGCTGACTTCCAGCAACTTGAACAAATATGGCTTGATTTTTCTCACATAATAAGAAGTCTAGAATTGGGCTGCTGCTGGCTTTGATTCAATGGCTTGATAGAGCCCATGGGACATTCCGGAGAGTAGAGAAGGAGGAGGGAGAAGGGGCACAGGAGAAGCCCAGCCCCCAAATCAGAGGGTCAGCCCCTCCCCGATTTTCTCCCTTGTAGGCGGTCCATTTCCTCTGACTCAGCTGTTTTCCTAACCTGAGGCCCAGGTCCTGTTCACGTCTAATCAGACCTCTCCCCACAGCCCAGTTGTTCCTAAACTCAGGACCCAATTCTGCTTCAGCACCACGACCAATGCCATCCCTAGCTTCAGGTCTCCAAGGTCTGCTCCCCAAGGACCAGACTGTGTCTTGGCTGAAAAGAGCGCCTCTCCCCCTGCGGGCTGACCCTGATGGGAGAATTGGGAGAGGCTTGGGGA
>CM053541.1:9256042-9293205 GCA_028646465.1 Rhinoceros unicornis | reverse complement strand
CCCAAGATAGCTCACTGCCTCTACCTCGTAGGTGTCATAGATGTCAAAGATGACTCCACAGATGTCCATAGACATTATAGATGTCATAGATATTTACAGGTGTTATAGCTGTACGTAGATATCACAGATGTCCATAGATGTCCAAGATGACTCCATAGATGTCATAGATGTCCATAGATGTTTGTAGATGTCATAGACATCCATATATGTCAAAGACAACTCCATGGAGGTCCATAGATAGCCATGGAGGTCCATAGATATCCATGGAGGTTATATATGTCCGTAATTGTCTGTGGATACCGAGGGTGACTCCAGTGTGGTTGCCTTGAGCAACTTAAAGAATTAAACTGGCAATTCCTGAAATTGTCAGCTCTGCAGCAGTATATTTTCAAGAGGGACCCAAACTTGATTTTGGTTACTATGAGTTTGAGGTACCTCTGAGATGTCCAAGTGAAGACAACAAGCTGATGGCAAGAGCCTGGAGCCTAGGAGAGGGCCCCATGCGGGAGACAGAGGTTTGGGGGTCCTCCACATCAAGGCCCGACAGTGGATGAAACCACAAAGAAGAGAAGGGGCCCATGGACAGAGCCCTGGGACCCTCCAGCATTTAGAGTCAGGGAGATAAGGTTGAAACAGCAAGAAGACCACTAAGGAAGGATAAATGGATAGAGAGTAGGGTTGGGTCCTGGTGGCCAAGAGGAGATGGAGCTTCAAATAGGAGAGAGTGCTCATCTGTTCCACATGCTGATAAGTCCCGCAGGATAGGGTCCAGGAAATGACAATTTAAATTTATCTAAGGGATATTACAGCTGATCTTGACAAAAGCAGATCTAGTAGCCTGGTGGAGGCTGATATCCTGACTGGAGTCAGTTGAAGAGAGAATGGGAGGAGGGGCAGTGGAAAGACTTTTTTGAGAAATGTTGCAGTAAATGTAGAGCTGAGAAATGAGCCTGAAGCAGAAAATGGTTGCCCTCCTAAATCCTTTGTAAATTCCTGGTGAGAACACTGTCTTTTGTTTAAATGCGGTGTCTCTTGGTGGGCTCCTGGTTGAGGGATTTTCATCCCTGACTCCATTCTCCAGAGACTGGAGAGGGGCTGGGAATGCAGTTAATAATTGATCATGCCTACGTGAGGAAGCCTCCATAAAAATCCCAAAAGTATGGAGTTCGGGAGCTTCCAAGTTAGTGAACACATGGAGGTGCAGAGAGGGTGGCGCTCCTGGAGAGAACGTGGAAGATCCATGCCCTCTCCCAATCACATTGCCCTCTGTGTCTCTTGCATCTGATGTTCATCTGTATCCTTTTTATATCCTTTTATAATAAGCTGGTAAACAGTAAATAAACTGCTTTCCTGAATTCTTTGGGCAAAACCATCAAATTAATTGAACCCAAGCAAGGGTCTGTGGTGACCTCTGATTCGTAGCCACTTTGTCAGAAGCACAGGTGACAACCTGGACTTGAGATTGGCATCTGCATGGAGGGGAATCTTGTGGGACGGAGCCACAACCTGAGAGATATGATGTTCTCTCCAAGTAGATAGTGCCAGAATTAAGTTCAATTGTAGGACACACAGCTGGTGTCACAGAGAATTGCTTGTTGTGGGGAAAAATAAACCTCACTCGTCTGGTGTCAGAAGAGTTGTGAATCTGATAGTAGTTTGAGAGTAAAGGAGAGACAGACAAGAGGAGAAGTAGATTTTCATAAACACCTTCCTGCGTATCCAGTGCCCAACACGCAGGAAACCTCGGAGAGACCATGATCAGCAGCTGTGTGACCGTGGGAAGTACCTAACCTGTCTGAGACTTAGTTTCTTTCTCTGAAAAATAATTGTAATAATAGTATGTTCAACCTAGTTCTGTGTGAGCGGTCAGTGGATTTGGAAAGCAACCGATAAGTGCTATATTTGTTGGATAACTGGATTAACGGGACCTTAAGAAACGTTTGATAATACAATGGAAGAATGAATAAATGTTCCATCAGAATCAAATTCACTTCATGGACTCTCTCTGCATTCTCCCTGCCCCACTCTTCCACAGCTCTGCTCTGAACCCCTTTGCTCTCCACCCGGTCACCAGTAGGGGTCCAAGTTAGACAGCCCCACTGACCCCACAAGCTCTGCAGGGACCACCTCCACCTTCGGGATGGATCAGGAGCTGCATTGCGACTCCATCAGCTTTAACAGGTTGGATCTACAGGAAAGCACCTACAGGACACAGTGAGGAAACAAGCGGATCGTCAGTAGCAGCTGGAGCGCCCACGTCCTCTATAGGAAGGGGAACAAAAAGGCTGATTCTTGGACACTTAACATCCCCATAGGCAATGAGTATATGAACTATTGCATGTGAGTTTCCTACTATACTGGAACTCTTTTAGGCTTTGCAATCAGATATACCTGGGATCAAATCCATGCTCTTTATTTATTAAGAGTATGACATCAGACAATCCACTTTACCCTTCCTTGTCTCAGTTTTCTGGTTTGTGAAATGGGGGTAATAAGCCCTACGTCACAGGGTTGCTGTGAGGATTAAATAAAAGTACATGTGGAAAACATCCAGCAAAAGTCCCGGTACATTATGATAGTCTGATGCATCCTGGTTCCTTCTCTCTTGAGCAGAAAGGGCTTAGTGACATTTCACCCTGAGGCTGGGCGTGCTCTGTCCCAGACACCACATCAGCAACATGTCAGTTCACTCTCTACTCAAAGCCCTGCCAGGATCCCTGCCCTGACTTGGCCTCCAGCATATCTCTTTCCATTCCTGAATCTTCCCCTTCCCTTCTGCCTACTTCCTAATAGTCCTGCTTTAGGAAATATCAAGTATTAACATTCAGAAAATTTCCTAACACTCAGAGCTGACCATAGTCAAAATACTTCTCTATTTCCTCACCACAAAAGAATAATTTACATGATTCTCAACTTGACATTCTAAGTCAGGGGTCAGGAAACTTCGTTTTGTAAAGGCCAGACAGCAAATATTTTTGGCTTTGTAAGCTGTATGGTCTCTGTTGTAGCTATTAAACTCCATGTTTCTAGCACAAAAGCAGCCATACACAATCTACAAAGGCATTAACGTGGCTGTGTTCCAACAAAGCTTTATTTAGAAAAGGAGACATCCCATGGGATGTGGTTTTGTGACATCTATTCTAGGTTGTTCTTCTCACCCTGTCTACCTCTCCATCACCATATCCTAAGGCATCAGTTCCTCAGGTCATTCTCTAAGTCCCCACATGCTGATGCACTCTTCACTGTCTCTGTGCATCCACGTTCCTCCTCCAGGAAGGTTGGTCACCATGTCATCATCCGGCTAACACTTTCTTATCCTTCAGAATGAGCTCGAAAATATATATCTCGGTTGAGAAGTTGGAGTGAAGCAGGACGTTTTAATCTTCCACATGAAAACCTAATATTTTAATTTTAACAAAAATTGGTTCAAACAAAATAGCTCCAAATTCACCAACAGGACCCATACCATGACAGGGATAAAGCATTATGCCATAGGTTCACAAAAGGATGGCGAAATAAACAAATGGCAGATTCTGGTGTGCTGTAAAACATGCCTGAAACCTAACACTCCTTCCCTCTGCCCTATATCCAGAGGGAGAGTGAGTCAGACTTCTGTTTATGATGATGTCAGGGTGGGTCATATGGGTCATCCTGTCCGTTGAACACCTTAAAAGTTGATAGTTAGACTTATAATCCAGACAAAACGGCATTGACCCATATTTCCCTGCCTCTCCCCTCTAGTAGCACATATAAACCCTGTAAATGGTGCAAAAGACAACCAAAGGAGAATTCTGGAAGTTCGTAAGAAGAAGAAAACCTGCTTTAGAACCCCAAGAGTGGAGGAAAAATACAGAGACAGGGTGTCTCAGTCCCCCAACCTACAGAGAAAGGACACTCAGATTCACCATTTCCCAAATCCTGACCAAGAATTAGAAGGCAGCAAGGAAGGCTCATTCCTCTCCTGGATGGAAGGAGAGACCCTCTGACAATATCAGGCGAGTCCAACACCACTGGCAAGAGGACCCCTTGGAGCCAGAAATAAGTGTCCAGGAAGCACTTATCTTCCACATCAGGCCTGACACTATCCTCTCCCGCCCTGAGGCACTGGGGCAGGTGGACAGAATGGGAGAAAGAGATCCAGGCATAGAGTCTGATATTCCTGACCCTGGCACTCACTTTTCTCCTTTGTCAAATATGAAGACTATCCTCCTCACATTCACAGAAGTTTTTTTTTCTTTTTAATCTTGGCATGAAGCAAATTATTTAAAGAAGCCATACAGAGGCCAGTAAACAGAAAACCTCAGCAATAACATTCCCTTGTACCCATAGCTCAGCCAGATGGGGCAGACAGACATTGTCCACAGGAGGGACAATGCCCGAGAGTGAACAGGAGAGGTGGGAAGAGGAGGAGAGAGATGAAACCAGCACCACCCACGCCTGATTGTCTCCTCCACCCCTGGCTCCATCCATCCCTACCTCTTTGCCCTCCTGGCCCCAAACTGGGGCCTTAAGCCACAGCTCGGACCCTTCTGCAGAGCTGAGAGTTGCCTCAGCTCCAAACCTAACAGTGTTTCCGCACCTGCTCCCCTGCCTGTGTCTCCCCAGGGGTCACAGTGCCTCCTGGTGGACGGAAACCTCTGGGTGGCCAACCATTTACCAGCCACCAATGCAGAGTGAGAGGAGCCTGGGGAAGGGTCTGGTAAAATCCTAGGTCAATGATGCTGGTCAGGGGTATCCACGACCTTCCAGGCTGCGCCACCATCCTCAGATTTGTATTAGCCTACAAGTGTTAACTAGGGATTGAGTGCTGTCCTGACGTGAGGACTGTTTAGCCAGAGGTGGCCCCAGTAATTAGATGGAACTACAAAGCTAGTCTTAGGGCGTCATTGATAAGAACACAGTAGCCACTCAAAGAGAGGGTCACTGTGGTATTATACAGCTGTTGGAAGACCTTATGAGAAATAAACATTCCTTTTAATTTTGTAGCTTTCCCCCTCCCTAGCCTGAACAACTGCAGGAGTGCTTTCTGTCTTTCTCCATCTGAGCTGATTTTCACTTTATGTTTGGCACAGGTTTTTCCTCATTCTGGGTTTTCTCACATTTCTGTCTGGAGCCTTCTGGTCTCTTGCTAGGTGGTCTCAACCACTCCAGGGCTCCCACCCCAGCCTGCCCAGGCACTTCCTGCAGTTACTAGCTCAGGCTTTCCTGAGCCCCAGAGTTGTGAAGTGGCAGGAAGTCTGGGTCCTGATAGAGCTGGAAACGGAAACTGCACACCCTCCCGACATTCCCCTATATGTGCCCCTCTGTCAGTCCTCACCCTGCTCAGGAGTTCCCCCTTGGGGCTGGCTTTCTCCTCCCCTATGGCTTCTCCAGGATCTGCTATATCAGGCGATCCGAGTCCTCCCCAGGTAACCCCTTATCTGAGTCCCCCGAACACCACAACATTGTTCACCAGTCCTCACCCTCAGAGCCAGAATTCTACAGCTCTCTGA
This sequence comes from Rhinoceros unicornis, assembly GCA_028646465.1. NCBI lineage: Eukaryota > Metazoa > Chordata > Mammalia > Perissodactyla > Rhinocerotidae > Rhinoceros > Rhinoceros unicornis. The sequence continues at coordinate 9,287,713 of CM053541.1, read as the reverse complement.
CCTCGCTCCTATTTTTCTTGGCAGGGTCAGGGGCCTCTGAAAAGGAGGGATGAGAAAAACTTGAGCTCCTTTGCCCCCCTGGACAAGGGAAGATCCTGGATACAGGACCTCAAAAGGAAGGGCCAGACATGGATTCACCATGATCATTGTCCCCCAAACCTCTCACCCCACCCCTAACCCACCTCTGCGCATCAGAGAAGCACTTTGACAAATTGGCCCTGCCCCAATACAGAAAAAAACAAGCTTGTTCAACTCTCACTTCTGGGCTCCCAAACTATTCCCTATTTTGTTGAATGAGTTGATGGAGGGAGAGGAAAGATATGTATATGTCTTTACCAAAATTAAAGCAATACTTTATGCAAGATTCTGTTACTTGTGTATTTACCTGTATGTAGACTTGGGAAGCCTATCATTTGGCATATATCCATCACCCACTATGTAATTTATCATCACTGTGTGCAACGCAAGTCTACAGTGCTTGTGAGAGACACACTTTCCTGCCACCAAGGACTCCCTTTCTATAGTTGGAACTTAAATACACAGTTAAGGAAACTCATCTTCTCCCTGCCGTCTGCCCACCTCCAATCTGTTCTCCACAGAGAAGCCAGAGTGGATTCTAAAAACCCTACGGTGTCCTTTTTCAGTTTCTAACCCTCCAGTGGCTCCCAGTTGCCCAAATGGAAATAGCGAAAATCCTTTAGGATGAGCCCAGGTGTTACGTGGCCCATCTTATTTGGCCCAGGGACCTGTTTCTAATGCCTAGAACACACCACAAACCAAAAAGCCAACACTTGCACAGAGCCACACACAAATTTCTTCATTTATTCTATCCAAGGATAATTATTAGAAGAAAACAAAGGTAAAATCATGGCTCTCATATAGATATAAAATGAACACGTTTTATAGATATTTTTATTGTGGTAAAAAGACACACAACATGAAATCTCACCTCTTCACCAATTTTGAAGTGTACAGTATTGTTAACTATACGCACTACGTTGCACAGCAGACCTCTAGAACGTTTTCCTGTCGCATGACTGAAATTGATACCCATTGAACAGCAACTCCTCCTTTTCTTTAACTCACTAACGGGAGAACCAGGCAGAAATGAAAGAAGCAAAAATTTATATGGAGTAAAGGAATGTTGAAATGAATTAGTGAATGCATGTGAAACTGGCTTGGTGGGGGGATTCAAGTGGCCCCCCAGTGGGCAGAATGCGCATATTTGTGGACATGAACTATTTGCATTGCTATTAATTATCTACAAATTAAAGCATTGTAAAATAATTCAAAAGCAGTGAAATGGTACCATTAGATAACTCTAGAGGGATGTGGTCTAAAGAAGGCATAGTTTTCCATTGCAGACAGCCAGTCATCTCATTTTCCTTGTTCTGAATTTCCTTACAATGCTTAAAGTAACATGTATTGATCACCGAATATGTGCCAAGCATTTTTCTGGGCAGAGAGGATTCAGCAGTAAATGGAAGAGATACAAGATCCTTTGTGAAGCTTATTTTTAATGGCCGGAGAGGCAGGCGAAGAATAATTAAATAGATTATGTATTTATTATATCGACTGGTGATAAGGAGTTAACACAAAAACAAAACAGGAAAGATATATGCAGAATATGGGACGGTCTATACTCTTCAGTGGGCTGTCCATGGACGTTACCTTTGAGAAACTGACATTTGAGTATGCACACATATGCGCACACACAATAGGCACTTACAAACACACACACACACAACTCAGGCACACACAAACACCTCAGACATACATATAGACACACACACAGACACATAGAGAATTCAAATGCACACACAGACACGCAGACCTCAGACACAAACACGGAAACCACAAACACAGACAGACGCAAATATAAAAACACACCAAAGACACACACATTGAGACTACAGACACAAACACACAGGCAAATGCAGACACTCACACCAGCCGGGGCCGGGAGTGGGGAGCAGAGACACATTCACAGCCTGGCGTGGTCAGGCCTGACCCAGCAGGGAGGATGGGGCCGTGGGAGCCCAAGGAGGGAGCGAGGAAGAGTTCAGTAACCAGCCCTGCCAACACCTTGACATCAGATTTCCAGCCTGCCGAACTGTGAGAAAATGAATTTCTGTTATTTATGCCACCCATTTCAGTTCAGTTCAGTTCATTTACCACAGATAGAAAAAATCACAGACAGACTCACACCACAGACACACAAATGAGGCATCAGCCATTGGCTCCCTGGGAAGACTGGGGCCCTGGTTCTCAGGCCAGCTAGACCCAACGTCCCAGCAGGAGAGAAATGTCAGGGATGTCCTGTGACTTGGACCACTTTCTGACATTTGGGAATCTTTTCATTCTCAGAAACCACCTCCCCTGCCCACTGGTGTCACCATACACCTGTCTCTGCTGCCCATGGTCGGGCCGACCCCACAGCCTCAGCACCCTGGCTGCTGGCCTGTGGCTGGAGCAACAGTTGTGTCCACATGCAGATTCACCACCAGGAAACGGACAGCGCAGGTGGGACTATCTCTCGGCCATTGGAAAGACAGAGACATGAAGCTGAGACAGGTGAGGAGGGAAGTGGACCACCTGAGAGGAGTGGGGAGCAAAGAAGCAGCAGGCAAAGAGGAGTGGGCTCTGGGGTCACAGCCAGTGTGGGGGGCCCAGGGGCTAAGTGGCTTCTGTCCCTGGAGCTCCCCCTTGGTCCTGCTGTCAGGATCCCATGAGGGTGTGAATGGAGTTCATGGGACATACTGGGAGCCCTCAGAGGTGTCTGTAGTCTTTCCCACACTCTTGGGCTTGTTCCACCCCTTTGGATACTGCAGCTCCTGCCCAGAGCCTAGGCTCACTGAGGAAGCTCCTGAGATGTCTTCCTGGAAACCTGTATGTGGATGAAGAGACCTGGGCAGGAGGGAACCAGGGTCCCCTGCATGGGACATCAGGAGCAATGTTGGCTGCAGAGCTCATCAGGTGGCTCAGTTACCACACTCTTCCCTAGGAGAGAAGGAGGAGGAGGAGGAGATGTGTTGGAGGAGATCAGACTAAGATTTCCTTGGACCTGGAGCTGAGAGGCTGAGGAGCTGACTGAGGCAAGGCACTGGCCGGGGGCTGCAGGGGGAGCTGCAGGGGCTCCCTGTCTGCTCACACCCGCGTCCTTGGCTCTGGGCCTGCTCTCTGGAGGATGAACTTACCTCCCAGACAACCTTGCTCACCTTCCAGCTCCCAGCGCACCTGTCCCATCCTCCAGGCACATCCTCACTCCCTCCTCGGGCTCTCACAGCCCCGTACTCTCTGCTGGGTCAGCCCTGACCACGCCAGGCTGTGAGTGCGTCTCTGCTCCCCACTCCCCGCCCTTGCTGCTGCTCCTCCAGTGTCAGCCTCACCTCAGCCCTGCCCCCCAAGACACTCTGCTCAACAGTTGGGTGACAGGTGCCCAGGGGGCAGGAGCAGTGACAGGTTCAGCCACCAGAGGGACCAGTCCCAGCGGAGGCCCTGGGAGCCTGTCCTGTCCTGGGGAGAGGAAGGGAAGTGTGGCCTGGGTGAAGTAAGAGCCCTGCAGAGTTCAGAGCTGGTGCCCTGAGGAGCAGCAGAGGTTCCCTCAGGTACCAACCTTTCCCTTCCCTCTTCTCCTCCCGTTCTCAGAGCGGCCCCATCCTGCAGACTGGCCACTGGCCAATGTGTGGACTGTGTCCATTGTGGACGAGACCAGGCTGTACGGAGCACTTTACTTGCACAAACACATTGGGTCTTCTTGGTAACCCCATGCATTCGTTTGCTCCAGCTGCTCTAACAAAATACCGCTGACGAGGTGGCATAAATAACAGAAATTCATTTTCTTACAGTTCTGGAGGCTGGAAATCTCACATCAAGGTGTTGGCAGGGCTGGATCCTTCTGAGGCCTCTTTCCTTGGCCCTCAGATAGTCTCCTTCTCTCTGTGTCTTCACTTGGTCTTACCTCTGTGTCCTAATCTCCTCTTATAAAGACACCAGTCCTATTGGATTAGGGCACACTGTAATGACTTCATTCAACTTAATTACCTCCATAAAGGCTTTATGTCCAAGGACAGTCACCTTCAGAGGTACTGGGGGTTAGGGCTTCAAGATATGAAACTCCAGGGCGACACAATTCAGCCCATAACACCCCGTGTGCATAGGCACCCGACTACCGACAGAGTTGGTAAACCCCTTCCCAAGGCAGCACAGCAAGCATTAGGGAGCCAGATTCGAGCCCAGGGCCATCTGGCTGCAAACCTCATGCATCTGACAAGGACTGTGGAGACCTCAAATGAGGAAGCCCCAGAACAGTGCTTCTTGCTGAGGATGGGACTCAAACTGACCACTGAGGAATGGGCAGGGCCAGACCCTTGACCTGCAGGGTGGCCACACCTGTGTCTGCAGAAAATGCCCAGCTCCATCCTCGTATTAAATTCTCCCTCATACGAGGGCTGAGAATTGGGCTCCCTCCAGATGACAGATGAGGAAATTGAGGCTTAGATGGGAGAAGGGCCAGACCCCTGACTCCAAAGTCAGGGCTTCCCCAAAAAGTCACGCTGTGCTTTGATCTTGCTCCAAATGCCCGGCTCTCAGGCCTGGCCTGTGCAGTCAACAACAGGGATGCCTGGAGCAGGGGCTGTGAGCAGGTCAGGAAGCCCCAAGACCACTCATAGGGGTCACATTGTGACCCTCTTGGAATCCTGATCCCATCCACTCTGTCATTTCTACCTGGGAGCCCTCTTTCTGGCTGCACAGGGCAATCACGTTCCTACAAGCCCCTGCCTGCACTTCCACCCTCACACACTGTGCCAACAGGAGCTGGAAAGGGCTGGGGTTTCTCTGCCTCCTCAGGTGTTAGAGAAGTTCTCAAGGACACAGACAAAGTCTGTCCCATTGTCCCCTGTGACTCCACTCCCCTGGAAGGAGTAGATGCTCAAAATGCTGTTGTCATGTTCATTCATTAATCACCACCTACCTTCCTCATCTTTCTCGCCTTGAGCTTCCCTCCCTAGTCCCTCCTGAGTCCACTGCTGATGATATTGACCCTCCCAGGCTTGGAGAAGCTCTGATTTGCCTAGCAGTGCCTCCTTTCCTGGTGTGGACAGTGGTGCGGGAGGGACAGGTCATGGAGAGGGAGCTGGGAGCAGCAGGTCAGATCCACCTTGCTGTGTGTGACCCACATCAGGATCCCATCTGGAAAGTGGAAGTGGTTATTCTCCAAGGACCACGCCAGCTCCTACAGCGTGTGTGTGTCAAGTTCCTGTTCTGTGAGTCACGTTTCAGACCTCAGCCTGGGCTTCCTGCTGGGGCTTCCTCTCAGTCCTGTGACACCAAGGCCCTGTGGCTCTGACACCAGAGATGTCACTGCTGCTGCTGCTGCTGGTGTCCCTGCTGTGGACAGGTGAGTGGGTCAAGGTGGGAGGGGGTGGGGCACAGGCTGCAGCTGACTCTTGTTTCCCCACAGGGCCCCTGGCTCAGGATGAGAGATTCCAGCTGAGAGTGAAGTCTGTGACGGTGCAGGAGGGGCTGTGCATCCATGTGCCCTGCAATGTCTCCTACCCCCAGATCAATTACACTAACATTGACCCAGCTTACGGCTACTGGTTCGGAGAAATGACAAATCCATCCCAGGATGCTCCTGTGGCCACAAACAACCCGGATCATAAAGTGCAGGAGGAGACCCAGGGCAGATTCCACCTCCTTGGTGACCCCCGGACCCACAACTGCTCCCTGGACATCACAGACACCAGGAGGACGGACAAGGGGAAATATTTCTTTAGGGTGGAGAGAGGGTCTTTTGTGAAATATAATTACAAAGAGAACCTACTTTCTGTCGTAGTGACAGGTAAGGAATGGGGTCAAGGTGGGGACACATGGATGGGTTCTGAAGGCCCCCTGGCTGGGGCCGGGAGGGGTCCCCCTGCTCCTCATCCTGGGAGGGACCCAAGGGGACCCAGGAGGACAGGATGCTGAGGTTGGCTGGGGAGGAGTCATCTGGCCTGAGGCAGAGGTTGCTCTTAAGGTCACACTTGGGGTCCCCCCTCCAGACCTGTGTCTCTGTCTCTCTCCTCCTCAGCTCTGACACACACACCTGACATCCACATCCAAGGGACCCTAGAATCTGGCCAGCCCAAGAACCTTACCTGTGCAGTGCCATGGGCCTGTGAGAGGGGCACGCCCCCCAGCTTCTCCTGGATCAGGGCTGCCCTCACCTCCCTGGGCCCCAAGACTCCCCACTCCTCGGTGCTCACCCTCACCCCACGGCCCCAGGACCATGGCACCAACCTCACCTGTCGAGTGGCCTTCCCGAGAGCTGGTGTGAGCGCAGAGAGGACCATCCAGCTCAATGTGTCCTGTGAGTGCCAGGCCAGGACGGCCAGGCCCCTGAGGCAGTGAGTGTTGGGGAGGGGGAGGCAGGGCCTGGGGTACTTTGCGCTGCACTCTGCAAGCTGGCTCTGGGGACGGAGGAAAGAGGACTTCGTCCCCTTCCTATTACTAAAATTTTGGAAGAAAGGGGCCAACACCCACCTTCTTGCCACTGAAAAGGGAATAATTATGTCTGTCTGTCCAGATGCGCCCCAGAACCTGACCATCAGCGTGTTCCAGAAAGAAGGCAAAGGTAAAGTGCAACCTCTCCTCTCAGAGGGGTGTGGGGGAAGCGGAGTCTGTGTGCTCCCTTCAGAGCAGAGCTGGGGTCAGAAATCAGATGGGAGAAAGTCTCAGGCCAGGTGTGAGGACAGCAGAGGTGAGAAGTGCCCCCACTAGATCGTCATCTTATACCCTGGCCTCCCATCACCCCTGACCCCGCTCTCAGGGGGTTTGCACGGCCTCTTCCATACCAGGGACACATCCTCATCCCAAATCCTGTCCTCATTCTCCTTAGGATCTGGACCCCTCCTATTCCTCCAGCCTCCTTGGATTATTTTAATGTTAGTATTTAAAGTAGTAAACATAAAATGTGCCTTAGTCTGCTTGGGCTGACATAACGAAATACCACAGACTAGGGGGTTTAAACAACAGGAATTTAGTCCTCGCAGTTGTGGAGGCTGGAAGTCCAAGATCAGAGTGTAAGCCATTGGGTTCCTGGTGAGGGCTCTCTTCCTGCCTTGTAGATGGCTTCCTTCTGGCTGTGTCCTCACAGAGCTGAGAAAGAGCCAGATCTCTGGTGTCTCTTCTCATAAGGGCACCGATGTCATCATGAGAGCCCACTCTCATGACTTCATCTGACCCTAATGAATCCCAAAAGTTCCATTCAGATGCCTCAAAACTCTACCACATTTGGAGCTAGGGCTTCGACATATCAATTTTGGTGGAACATAATTCTGTTCCTAGCAAAATTCAGTAGGAATAAAACAGTATTCAGAACCTTGTGTACCTCCCTCTTGGTTATCTTCCCAAATACAACCTATGCATAGACATTTAAAAACACACATATAGGTACACATAAAACTATACACGTTACTCTGCATCTTTATCACTTTTAAGAAACTTTGCTTGTGGAATAATTTTATATTTGCATGATAGAGAGAGTTTCCATAATCCTTCACCCAGCTTCCCTCACTGTTAAAATCTCCCATCACGCTGGCACTTTTGTCACAACTAAGGAAGTGATGTTGGTACATTTCTGTGAACTAACTTGCCTTTATCCCAAACTCAGTCTATCTTGGAGATCCTTCTGTATCAGTACGCAGGAAACATTCTTCATTCTTATCGATGACTCCATGGTTTTCCAATTGGAATTATATTATACTATAAAGTACTTACTTAGTACCCCATTGGTGGAAAACTATGGTGTTTCCAGTGTCTGCTAAGACAAATAGTACTGCAATGAATAATATGTATGAACATTCACCAAGTGTATGCACTTCTCTGTCAGATAATTTTCTAGAGAAGAAAGTCCTCAATCAAAGGGTGTATTTGTAACTTATACAGATATTGCCAAATGCCACTGCATGAAGGTGCATCTGTTTATACTTCTGCCTGCAGTGTGCCTCCTTACCTGCTGAACATGTTCATCCCTGCTGATCCTATGTGACTTCACTGTCATGTTAAGTTGCAGTGTCATTTTGTGACTTGGTTGAGATCTTTCATCATTTTTAAGAACTTGTATTTCCTCGTGGATTTTTTCTTGATGATTTGAAGAAGCTCTGTTCATCTAAAGGATATCAGCTGTATGTTAGTTGAGAAGATTTATTTCCAATCTATTGGTGCCCTTTTAACTTAGCATGTGGTGATTTGGCCAGGCAAAAATAGGCAAATTTTCTTCTGAATTGCACTTAGTGGTGTACTGGTGTTGCCTCTGACTGGTTGGCAACAGCCAATTGTGTCCATATTTTCCAAACTCGGGGTTCAGTGACTTCAAATTAGGTGCTGGAAATTGGCCAAGTTGGGAGTATTTACACCAAGGAAATTGGTAAATACTACAAATCAGGGCTTTTTTTTTTTTTTTCCCAGTCTCCATTATTGTTAAATGTTTACTAGTAAACTACTGATTGCATTTAACAATATTTTCTTTCATGTCTATGACTTTCCCCACTCTAATATTATATTTTAAATCTCCCATAATTTCTTCCTATAGCCTCATATGTAAACATTCCCAAACACACCCATTCATTCAACCCTCACAGAACTATTTCCTTTTCCCTGAGCATGAAGTGTCACTTCACACCTCAGCTTTAGTTGCACCTCTTGTACCAGCCTCCCACAAGGTCTTTCCATCAGCAGCATCCTCTAGTCAGCTTCGACCATTCTCAGGCTCTGCTTAAGCTGTTCTGCCTCCAGGAAGCCCTCCCTGTCCTGACAGTCTCAATGCACTCCCATCCTCAGAGCTCCTTCAGCCCAATTTGCCCCCATCACACAGCATGTCATATTGCTGTGTGAGTACCTGCTTATGAGTATCTCACCAACAGGACTGTGACGTCTCAGACACAGCTAAACTAGACAGGTCTTAGTGAAGCATTATTGAAAGACAAAATGGCCAGGTTCATAGAGGCAAATCTGGGACCTGCATTGGCACAGACGGCCAAGACAGGAGGCATGGGATCCAAGGTGGTTCAGAAGAATGTGTGGATGTCTCTTGGAAAGGCTGCAGCGCCTGCTCCTAGCCCTGTCCCCTTGGGGCTCAGCCCAGTTGGTATGAGCCCTTCAGGCAATGGAAGAGAAGAAACAGATCTACATGATGAAAAGAAAAAACAGAGAGAGAGAGAGCCCCTAATGAGGGTCTGGGCTCAACTTTCTCTCTCTCTTAGCTTTCTTGCCAGGACCCAAACCTCTGGGCAACGGCTCATCTCTTCCAGTCCAGGAGGGCCAGTCCCTGCGCCTGGTCTGTGTTGCCGACAGCAACCCTCCTGCCAGGATAAGCTGGACCCAGGGGAGCCTGCCCCTGAACCCATCCTCACCTTCAAACCCTGGCGTCCTGGAGCTGCCCCGGGTGGAGCTGGGGCACCACGGGAAATACGTCTGCCAAGCTCAGCACCTGTTGGGCTCCCTGGAAGCCACCCTGAGCCTCTTTGTGACCAGTGAGTGGGACATATCTGGGGAGGGACACCTGCATCCTCGAGAGGAGAGAGGTTCCTCTGATACCTCTCCTCTCTCCCCACAGAGCCCCCACAGCTGTTTGGTCCCTCCTGCTCCTGGGAGGATGAGGGTCTGCACTGCAACTGCTCTGCACAAGCCCAGCCGGCCCCCTCCCTGTACTGGCTGCTGGGGGAAGAACTGGTGACAGGGAACCACAGCAACACCTCCCTCATGGTCACCTCCAGCTCCACCGGGTCTTGGGCCAACAGCTTCCTGAGACTCAGTGGGGGACTCTACTCCAGCCTCAGACTCAGCTGTGAGGCCAGAAATGCCCATGGGAACCAGAGCGCCAATGTCTTGCTGCTACCAGGTCCAGGGCTATGAAGGGTGATGCCCAGGGAAGGGGGATACACAAGCCTGGATTCTAGAAGACACTGGGAAGGAGAGAAATGTGTCTGATTCAGGGTGAAGGGGGACTAGAGTTCAGGGTCCTCTGTTGGTTGGCTGGGGAGGGGTCTGGGGGGACAGGAGGCTGCAATCTTATAGAGGGGTGGGGGACAAAGGATCGAGTCCTGGTTAGAAGAGGGCACACACATGGGTCATGGATTCAAGAAAGCTTGATGCTCAGGTGCCTGCTTAGGGGAACTGAAGTTTACCCTAGATCTCTCTTTCCTGCAGGGAGACCAGAACCCAGGACAGATGCCATTGTGGGGGCCATCGGGGGAGCTGGTGTCACAGCCCTGCTCACTCTCTGCCTCTGCCTCATCTTCTTCCTGTGAGTGGTGGCCCTGGTATCGGCCAAGGCCTCCTGAGGTGGTGGTGTGGGAGGGTGGGGGGATTCAATGAGCCTCAAAACTCAAAGCCCAGAGCTGAGGGACCCAGCGAGGTGACGAAGCCAGGGAGGAGTGAAATTAGGTGAAGTGGCATCAGGAATTTAGCCTCATGACATCTTGGCCAAGCTTAGTGTCAGTTCCCAAAACCTGGTTTCAGCTGTTGGAGAGGACAGAACATGTTTTCTCATCCTGGTCTCTGCAGTAAGGTGGCGGCCTCCACACTCTGCCTCAGTCAGCCCCTCTAGGCTCCCAATAGCAAGCCAATCAGGCTTAAGGGTCCTCGTCTCTCTTCTCAGAGTGAAGATCTACAGGAAGAAATCAGCAGAGAAGGCAGCGAGCAGGGATGGTGTCCATCCTGCACCGAGTACCGTGTCCTCGGTGAGTGATGTGGGCATCTCTCTGTCCAGTGTCCCAGCTGGACATTTGTCCAGGGGCAGGGTGGACATTTTGATGGGAAGTTTACTCAGCACATCAAAAATGAGTTCCTCATCTGCCCCCCAAATTTGTTCCTCCCCCCTGGACTTCTTGCTGCACTCAACTCAGAGCCCTGAGAATTGCCCTCTCCTCTTTCTCTCCTTCACCTCCCAGAGCCAATCATTGACCAAGTCCTGTCCATTTTCCCTTTTAGCAAAGCTTTTCTCCATTGGGCCCTTTTCTGCTGAGCTGTCACTGTCTCTCCTGGGTCACTGACCCCATCTCTTCTCCCCAAAAAAGCTTTTGGGAAGAAATTCTCCAAACAGCTGACATGCAGTAACCTTCTGCTTACTCCCTGCTGCCTAGGTCAGCACAGTCCAATAGAAATATGATGAGAGCCACATGTATAACTCAATACTTAGCCACATTTAAAAAGGTACAAAGAAACATGAGATCAATTTTAATATAATATTTTATTTAACCCAACATCTCCAAAATAGGATCACTTCAACAGCATATCATCAGTAATCAATATATGGATCATTAATGGAATACTTTACATTCTTTTTCCTTTTGTACAAAGTCTTTGAAATCCAGTGTTTGTTGTAAACTCACAGCTCATCTGTGGTCTGACTCACCACATTTCATGTGCTCGATAGCCACAGGTAGCCAGTGGTTACCCTATTGGACAGCTCAGACCAAGGGAACCAAGTCCTGATTCTTCAGTCTGTCATTCTGTCATATGTCCCCTGCCATGTGCTCCAGCTGGCCTCCTGTCCCTCCCGACAAAATGAGCTTATTATATACTGTGATGTTGTTATTTATAGTAGGAAATATATATTTGGTCTTCGTCCCCATTCCTGGCATTGAGCTCCTAGAACCCTTGGTATTTCCTGTGATGGAAGCGAAAATGATGTAGTTTGTTATGTTAATGAGGTGACATGGGGAAAACACCTACGGGGGTAGGGGGGGATGCTGGTTGCCTGCAGAACCAACCAGGTGATTACAGGGTTGGAACATTCAGACCCACCCCCTGACCTCCAGGGAGGGGAGAGAGGCTGGAGGTTGAATCAATCACCAATAGTCAATATTTTAATTGACTCTGCCCATGTAATGAAGCCTCCATAAAACCCAAAAGGACGGGGTTTGGAGAGCTTCTCTGTTGGTGAACAGACAGAGGGAGATGTGGAGAGTGGCACAATTGGAAAGCGTGGAAGCTCTGTGTCCCTTCCCCATACTTTGCCCTTTGCATCTCTTCCATCTGGCTCTTTCTGGGTTATATCTTTTTATAAAAAACTGGTGATCTAGTAAGTACAATGTTTCTCTGAGTTCTGTGAGCCGTTCTAGCAAATTAATCCAACCCGAGGAGGGGGATGTAGGAACCTCTGATCTATAGCCATTTGATCAGAAGCACAGGTGACAACTTGGACTTGCAATTGGCATCTGAAGTCGGCGGGGGACAGTCTTGTAGGACTGAGCCCTTAACCTGTGGGATCTGATGCTATCTCCAGGCAGAGAGTGTCAGAATTGAGTTGAATTGTAGAGAACCCAGCTGGTGTTGGAGACTTTCTTGTTGGTGTGGAATCCACTTTCAACATTGTAATTGGTTCCAGAATCTTTCTATCCCCAGGCAGGGCTAGCTCTTTGTGCCCCCTGCCCCTTTGTGCCTTTTCCTAAGACAGTCTTTCGGTCCATCCCCCTTTGTGCTGGTCAAACCCCTAGCTGTCTCTCATGCTCAAGTTTAAATATTCCCCTGCCCTGTGCCAGGCAGACTGTCCCCTTGCATCCCTGTGACAATCACAGGCCTGTCCCCACCACGCTGTGAGCCCCTTGAGGGCAGAGGCAAGTCTACTGCAGGCCCCTCTGACCCTCACCCACAGCACCCCACTTCTGTTCATCAGATAACAATGTGCAATTTGATAAGTCTGTGTTCATGTGTGTGTGACAATCTGATACTGTCTCCTTGCCCTGATAGACTGCCTGAGGTCGGGGATCTTGTCTGCTGAGCAGTTACTTGATCTTGCTCACTCAGTCTGTTTCCATATCTGTAAAATGGGAATAATATTTATATTATCTCTGGAGAGAGGTTGTATGGATTCAGTGAGATCAGTAATAAGAAGAGACCATTATGATTAAAATTTGTTAAAGGTATGTAAGAATGAATGAATGAGTGAGTGAATGAATGAATGAGTGAGTGAGTAAATGAATGAGTGAATCCTCAGGAAATGGGTGTGAAATGGATAAATGAGTCAATGCCCCTTCAAGCCCCAAGTTCCCTTCTCCAGATCCCAAAGGTCAGCTCTGACACCCTTCTCTCATCCCCCTCAGGGTCACCTGCATGAATCCAAGTCAGATAGTCTCTCAGACCACCCAACCTCAGCTGCTCCCGCCTCCACCTCAGAGGAGGAGCAGGAACTCCATTACGCCTCCCTCAGTTTCCAGAAGATGACATCACGCAACTTTCAGGAGCAGGAGACCACTGAGTACTCAGAAATCAAGGTCCGGAAATGACGACCCTCTCCTCAACCACCCTCAGCTGAATGGAGCCCAGAAAAGGCATCTCTGAGGAAAATGCGTGTCAGGCACCAATTCTTGAAGAGTTGACAGCCCTCTGAGCCAAAGCTTATAAATGGGAATGTGATGTTCTTGGGAGTGGCTGAAGGTCACAGAGATTCCTGTGTTTAAACCCAGGCTCAGCCACTTACTAAGGGTGTTAGATCAGGCAGTCACTTTACCTCTCTGTGCCTTAGTTTCCTCCCCTGTAAAGTGGGGGATAATATTCATGAGGTACATTGTTAAATGGGAAAAAATGCACCACTGGCATTGTTAAGTACATCACGTGTTACATTTCCCTCAGGATGGAGGGAGATGGAGAGCTTGTGGCTCTACCACATACCTCTATTTTGCTTTACTATTTTTAGGAAAATGTATTATTTTATTTTTCATTTTTCCTTTTTTTATGGGAGGAAATGTATTATTTTAAAAAATAAATCTATTTCTAAATGTAACTCTTTTGTGAGAGAAGACATTTCCCAGTGATGTATCTAACCAAGAATTCGTCCAGAGTATATAAAGAACATATAAAGATCTTCCACAAATCAATAAGAAAAAGGCAGACAACTGGATAGAAAAACAGGATATTCAAAGAGCCAATAAACATATAGAAAATTGTTTGAGCTCAGTAGCTGTCAAGGAAATGCAAATAAAAATCACCATGTTGTGCCACTGCACAGACACCAAGTTGGCTAAAATAAGAAAAATAATATCAAGAATATCAAGTGTTGAGGGCATTACACTAAGTGAAATATGCCAGACACAAAAAGACAAATACTGCATGATCCCCTTTATATGAGGTATCTCAAGTAACCAAATTCATAGAAACAGAAGGTAGAGCAGGCTCAGGGGTGGGGGAAACAGGAAGTTGCTATTCAATAGGTATAGAGTTTCAGTTTTGCAAGATGAGAACGTTCTAGAGATCTGATGGACAGTAATGTGCATATAGTTAACACTACTGTACCGAACACTTAAAAGTGGTTACGATGGTAAATTTTGTTATTTTTTTCCATGATAAAAAAATTAATATATAGAGGATATACAGGGATTGGGGATTGGAGGGGAGAGTGGAAAACTACTGTTGACTGGGTACAAAATTTCAATTTAGAATGATGAAAAAGTTCTAGAGAAAGATGGTGTGATGGCTGCACAATGTAAATGTACTTAACACCACCAAATTGCACATTTAAAAAAATGCTTAAGGGGCAGGCCCGGTGGCGCAAGCAGTTAAGTGCGCGCGCTCCGCTGCGGGAGCCCGGGGTTCGCCGGTTCGGATCCCGGGCGCGCACTGACACACTGTTTGTCAAGCCATGCTGTTGTGGCGTCCCATATAAAGTGGAGGAAGATGGGCACGGATGTTAGCCCAGGGCCAGTCTTCCTCAGCAAAAAAGAGGAGGATTGGCAGATGTTAGCTTAGGGCTGGTCCTCCTCACAAAAAAAAAAAAAGGTTAAAACATTATCCTTCTCAAACTCTTCCAAAAAATTGAAGAGTAAAGGAAGCTTCCTAACTCATTTCATAAAGCCAACATTACCCTGATCCCAAAACCAGACAAGGATAACACAAAAATGGAAAATCACAAGCCAATATCACTGATGAACATCAGTGCAAAAATCCTCAACAAAATACTAGCAAATCAAATACAACAATACATTAAAAAGAGAATATGCCATGATCAAGTGGGATTTATTCCAGGGATGCAGGGATGGTTCAACATCCGTGAGTCAATCAACACGATACACCACTTTAACAAAATGAAGAATAAAAACCACATAATTACCTCAATAGATGCAGAGAAAGCATTTGACAAGGTACAGCATCCATTTATGATAAAAACTTTGAATAAAATGGGTATAGAAGGAAAGTACCTCAACATAATAAAGGCAATATATGACAAACCCACAGTTAATATCATTCTTAATGGAGAAAAACTGAAAGCTATCCCTCTCAGAAGAGGAATCAGACAAGGATGCCCACTCTCACCACTCTTATTTAACATAGTATTGGAAGTCCTATGCAGAGCAATCAGGCAAGAAAAAGAAATAAAAGGGATCCAAATTGGAAAGGAAGAAGTGAAACTGTCACTATTTGCAGATGACATGATTTTATATACAGAAAATCCTAAAGAACATACCAAGAAACTTTTAGAAATAATAAATGAATAGAGTAAAGTTGCAGGATACAAAATCAACATACAAAAATCAGTTGCATTCCTATATGCTAACAACGAAGTAGCAGAAAGAGAAATTGAGAATACAATCCCATTTATAATTGCAACAAAAAGAATAAAATACCTAGGAAGAAACTTAACCAAAGAGGTGAAAGACCTGTGTACTGAGAACTATAAAACATTGTTGAAAGAAATAGAAGACACAAAGAATTAGAAAGATATTCCACGCTCTTGGATTGGAAGAATTAACATAGTTAAGATGTCCACGCTTCCTAAAGCAATCTACAGATTCAGTGCAATCTCTGTCTTTGTTCCAATGACATTTTGCACAGAAATAGAACCAAGAATCCAAAAATTTATAAGGAACAACAAAAGATCCCAAATAGCCAAAGGAATCCTGAAAATCTGAAGAGCAAAGCTGGAGGTATCACACTCCCTGACTTCAAAATATACTGCAAAGCTATAGTAATCAAAACAGCATCATACTGGTGCAAAAACAGACATACAGATCATTGGAATAGAATCGAGAGCCCAGAAATAAACAAACACATCTATGGACAGTTGATTGTTGACAAGGGAGCCAAGAACATACAATGGAGAAAGGAAAATCTCTTCAATAAATGGTGTTGGGAAAACTGGACAGCCACATACAAAAGAGTGAAAGTAGTCCATTATCTTACACCATACACAAAAACTAACTCAAAATGGATTAAAGACTCGAATGTAAGACCTGAAACAATGAAACTTCTAGAAGAAAATATAAACAGTACGCTCTTCGGCATCAGTCTTAGCAGCATATTTTCAAGCACCATGTCTGACCTGGCAGGGGAAACAACAGAAAAAATAAACAAACGGGATTACGTCAAACTAAAAACTTCTGCATAGCAAAGGAAACCATCAACAAAATGAAAAGGCAACCTAAAAAGTAGGAGAAGACATTTGCAAACCATATATCTGATAAGGGGTTAATCTCCAAAATTATATAAAGAACTCATACAGCTCAACAACAAAAAAACTAACAGCTCAATTAAAAAAAATGAGCAAAAGGCCTGAACAGACATTTCTCCAAAGAAGATATACAGATGGCCAACAGACACATGAAAAGATGTTCAACATCACTAATTATCAGGGAAACACATATCAAAACTACAATGAGATATCACCTTATTCCTATCAGAATGACTATAATTAACAAGACAGGAAATAATAAGTGTTGGGGAGGATGTGGAGAAAAGGGAACTCTGTACACTGCTGGTGGGAGTGCAAACTGGTGCAGCCACTATGGAAAAAAGTATAGACATTCCTCAAAAAATTAAGAATAGAACTAGTATACACTCCAGCTATCCACTGCTGGGTATTTATCCCAAGAATATGAAAACACGAATGTGTAAAGATATATGCACGCCTATATTCATTGCAGGATTATTCACAATAGCCAAGACTTGGAAGCAATCTAGTGTCCATTAAGGCAAGAACAGATAAAGAAGATGTAGTATATACACACAATGGAATACTACACAGCCATAGAAAGGGAAGAAATCCAGCCATTTGTGACAACATGGGTGGACCTTGAGGGTATTATGCTAGGAGAAGTAAGTCAGAGGGAGAACGTCAAATACCATATGATATCACTCATAAATAGAAGATAAAAACAAAAACAAACAAACACATAGAGACAGATGTTGTACTGGTGGTTACCAGAGGGGAAGGAGGGATGGGGGAGGATGAAAGGGGTGATTAGGCACATGTGTGTGGTGATGGATTATAATTAGTCTTTGAGTAGTGAGCAGAATATAATCTACTCTGAAATCGAAATATAATGATGTACAACTGAAATTTATATAATGTTATAAACCAATGTAACCACAAGTGTGTTTTTTGAGATTCATCCATGTTGTGCACATCGGTGTTTTGTTCCTTTATTGTTGAGAAGGTTTCCAGTGTATCACACTTGGTTTACCCACTTTTCTGTTGATGCACATTTCGTTTGTTTCCAGTTTTTGGCAATTATGAATGAAGCTGCAGTGAACGTATTTGCACAAGACTGTGTCCAGGTGTGTTTTCATTTCTCTCAAGTGTTGGGGGGCAGGCCCGAGATGGAGACAATGAGGTCAGAGTCACATGTTGGGAGCTCGAGGGTCTCTGCGACTCCCCATGGAGACCAGCCTCCAGCCGGCAGCTGGAGAGATGGACGGTCTGGAGCTCAGGAGGAAGGTAGGGACTGGAGATGGATCAGGGGGTCCAATAACTCTGATAATGAATGCCTGTTGTTGTGGGTTGAATTGTGTCCCCCCAAAAGATACATTCAAGTCCTCACCCCTGATACCTGAGAATGTAATTTTCTTTGGAGATAGGGTCTTTGCAGATGTAATCAAGTTACTATGACATCAAGCTGGATAAGGGGCCCTAAATTTGGTGACTGACGTGTTTATACAAAGAGGGAAATTTGGACACAGACACGCACAAGGAAGAAGGTCGTGTGACAATGGAGGCAGAGACTGGAATTATGAGGCCACAAGGCAAGGAATGCCAAGAATTGCTGGCAACCACCAGAAGCTAGAAGAGGCAAGGAAGGATTCTTCCCTAGAGCCTTCTGAGGAGCATGGCCCTGCTGAAGCCTTGATTTTGATCTTCCAGCTCCACCACTGTGAGAGAATAAATTTCTGCTGTTTTAAGCCACCCAGTTTGTGTAATTCGTCACAGCAGCCCTAGGTGACCAACACATTCATTCAGCATCTGCTGGGCATCAATTCCTCACATGTCCTCTCTCATTCTATCCTCAGAGTGACTCTTGAGAGTGTCAGCCCTGTTCCCATGTCACAGAGGAGGCTCAGGTGAGCTGCTCAAAGCCACACAGGCCAGCAAGTGAAGGAGCCAGAAAACTCAATATAGATGACCCTAGTAGCACAAGGGGTCTGGATCAGTACGTCCTTGGAGTTTGCCTTGTGTCCAGGCACTGTTCTAACTGATTAGTGAACATTCAGACAGTCAAGCAGTTCCTAGGAGCAGTGGTGACCACAGCTGCTAGCCTGGCCATCCATATTTCCATAGATTCTGGCAGGGAGTATTCTCTCTCTCTCTCTCTCTCTCTCTCTCTCTCTCTCTTTCTGTGTGTCTCTCCTCTCTATCTTCTCCTTCTTCCTCCCTCCCTCTCTCCTTTTTCATTTCCTTTTTTTCATTTATTTTCTTCTTTTCTTTCTTCCTCCCTCCATCCCCAGCCTTGTCCTGGAGAAGAGAGAAACAGACCTCCCAGTATTGCCCTCTCTTCTTCATCTGTCTGTGCCCAACTCTGAGGCCCTGCATGGACAATGTTTCCTCACTGCCCATCCCCAAGAGCAAGTCTATGCCTGATCCGTGATACTGGGAGAAGGAATATTTGTCTCTTTTGTTCACCAAGAACAATACTTGACACATAATAAGCTCCCAATAAGTATTTTAGACATAAAAAAGGAAATGATGCTGTTAATTGCAAACTCTCTGTCTCCAGCCCAGGACTTTTTTTCTGACCCTAGCACTTTCATAAATGTCCTGATGTTGTCTACAATGGCATTTTCAGTGCTTCCCATCTTACTAGATCATGAGTCCATGGGGACAAGCAGTGGGTCTGTTTTGACTCCCAGAGCAGTTCAGAAAATTTTGTTGTTAATTTAAGTCCCAGAGAAAGCTCTGAGTCAGGTCGATAGGTCCCCAGGAGGCAAAGACAAGAAAATTCAGAAACTACCACTCTCAGAGCAAGCGGTAAGTGAGCCTGCTCTTTGTCCTGGAGGGAGACAGGGTCTCATCCCTCAAGGCTGCTCCCTGCAAACACAGCCCTGAGAGCTTGGCCAGGTAAGGAACAGTCAGAGCATCCCCTTTTGGGCAGACCCTGCAAGGCATGTAGGAGTACAAGGGACTCAGGAGGACTTTCCCAACAGGTGGTTTCGCTCTTCTTCAGTGATGTGAAGACCTCAGAGTCGTCTCATAAAATTCTCCTTTGCCAGGGTAGACTAAGGATTCTGTTGTTTGTGATCAACATATTACCATAAATGCCTGAGCCATTTGACTGGTTCCCATCAGAAAACTAGGAGGGTGTAGTGAATAGAGAAACCCCAATGCCGACATTTCACAACTCTGTGTTCTCACTTCACGCTTTGTTTGAGGAAGTTGAAAAGGAGATTACTGGAAGGAAATGACACTGTAGGAAAATAAAATCTCTTTTTTGGCCATAAATCCGTTGCACTTTCTTCCTTCTAACAGCAGGCAGACTTTGGTTACTTCCCTCAACTCCTACCTGTGCCTCAAAGGAGCTGGACTCCAGAGTGTGGAATTCTTGTGTGAGCTTCATCAGTTTAGGATGTTCAGATGGGAAACTGGATGAACGATGCTGTTGTAGAGAAGATGAGTGAGCGATCCACTGAAGGTTCTAATCAAGAGTGTGACCTCTGTTGATCTTTGTTCTAGAAAGTTTATTCCAGTTGCCAAGTGAGAAAGAACTGGAAAAACTGACCATCTCCAAAGGTGGTGAAGTTATAGAACTTTCACTTAAAGTGGAAACAAAATGAATGCCCAACCTCATTTGAGAAATTTATTAAATATAGCACATCTCCTCATAATGAAATCAGTGAGAATGAAATTTGAAAGACTAAAAGTTACCCAGAAAAATAAGTAAAATAGAATGACATAAAATCATATCTCCTATGGTAATAAAATGAGAGAAAAAACAAATGTCCTAAAAAAAAAAAAAGAAGGCAGTATACCAAGATGATCATCAGATGTTGTTGCCTCTGAGAGCGGGACCTGGTGTTGATGATGTTATAGATTGTACTGTGGGAAACACGTAACCTCACGTGTGGCATGGTGCTTAGCACAGTGTAGATGTTCAAGCAAGATTCAATAATGAGCGAAAATCAGCTGGTTTCCTCAAGATCTAGATCTAAATGTCCTATTAAGATATTTTAAAATTGTCCTTAAACATAATAGTAAATTTGTTATTAGTGCCATCAAGTTGATTCTGACTTCTATTGACCCTGTGTACAGCAAAGCAGAGCCCTGCCTGGTCTCTTTTGTGCCATCCTCTTATTCTCTGCTACTATATCGGACAAAGCTTTGCTGCTGTTCATAAGGTTTTCGTGGCCATTTTTTTCCTATGTGGATGGCCAGTTCCTTCTTCCTAGTCAGTGTTAGTCT
Source organism: Rhinoceros unicornis (assembly GCA_028646465.1). Lineage (NCBI taxonomy): Eukaryota > Metazoa > Chordata > Mammalia > Perissodactyla > Rhinocerotidae > Rhinoceros > Rhinoceros unicornis. The sequence continues at coordinate 9,267,063 of CM053541.1, read as the reverse complement.
GGAATTCCCATTGAAAACTGTCCACTATGGGTGACCCTATTGGTATTTGAAATACTGGTGGCAAAGCTTTCAACATCAATGCAACATTCAGCTGCCAGAATATGGCAACAAACAGACAGGTGGTGTGGTTCCCTGACAGGGAAACAAACCTGGGCTGTGGCAGTGAGAGCACTGAATCTTAACCACTAGACCACCATGGTTGGCAGTCAGTAAATAACGGTAATGAATACTTCTCATTATTATAATAATTAGTTTTGAAACCGATGGCCCTTCCCCCTTGAGTTCCTGTCACTGCATTTCTCAACTTCCCCACATAAAGCCCAATACTATCCTGGAATCTTTCTCTTCAGGTTCCCCTTTGTCTCTTCAATCTTAGGTCCAATGGTCTTTCTTATAGTCTCACTGTCCTTAGTTCCCTTAGGCAATTAGGGAATCCAGACTTGCAGAAGTGTCCTTAGGTGTGAACTAGGAAACAGAGAGAAGCATAAGAGAACCTCAGCCCACTGATGAGAGGGTCTTCTTATCCCCAAATCCTTTTCTCGTAGGCAGGCCGTAATTTTTCACTGCTCCAGGTTATATGGCTGCCTTGCTAGCCTGAGTCTTGGCTCCCTCACTTGAGGGGTCAGACCCCTCTCAGACCTGGAGACTTGGGAGCTCAAATCCAAGCCGCAGTTTGGCACCACGGACAGCATCATCCCATTGCCTGCAGCTCACCAGGTCTACAATCTGTCTTGGGAGGACAGGTATCCTGTTGTGTGCTGAGCCACCTTCACCACATCCCAGACAAACTGGTTCAAAATAAGGCTAGTTGGAGGGATGTGTTCAGTATATCCCAGTAAACAAAGGATCTGTACACACACCTCATTTTTAGCTCATCACCCACAATCCTGGGAATTGGTATCAACTACCCTGATGTATGATGTCTCCTGGAGTTTGTGTGACCATAGAAACCATCCAGCTCAATGTCTCCTATGAGTGTAGGGCCAGGACTCCCAGCACCCTGAGTGCAGTAGGGAATCCAAAGAGAGTTCAGGGCTTGGGATACTCAAAGCCTAGTTCCTGAGGACCAGACTGAGGAGGGGGAAAGAAGGATTCCCGAATCCATCTTCTATGCTGTTTCTGTGTCTCTAGAAGGGGGAAGGATCAACATTCATTCCACCCTTCACCATCGAAGAGGGAACTACTACATTTCATTCCAGATATTTCATTCCCGTGGACATCATTGTCTTTCAAGAACATAGTCCAGGTAAGAAAGAATCTTTTTTCTCTATGACTAGTTGGGAGCGGGGCCTCAGCCACCCCGTAGCAGAGCTGGATTCCCAAGTTCACATGATGAGAAGGATGAGGTCATACATGGGATGTCCTCACTCCCCCATAGTCGGATTTCTGCCCACAAACCTTCCAGATCAAACCTTAATGAACTCAAGAGCTCCACTGAAATTCCCTCAGATATCACAAGATGAAGGCTTGGGGGCTAAGGGAAAGGAGAATCAGCACAAAGTATTCAGAGGATAAAAGACAGATAGGTCTTGGAACCCAGAGTTTCTCTGGGAAAGGGAGACTCCAAACACTGACTCTTGAACAGTAAATGTCTCTCTAGTCAATGGATTATAAACTATTTCATGGGAATTATTTGCCCTCGGGAAAATATAGGGGATTTAAAATAGGATAAACATGAATTCAGTCTTGGTTTCTCCACTTACTAAGCGAATGACATTTGGAAATTGTATCACTCTTCTGTGCCTTAGTTTCCTGTTCTGTAAAGTGGGTAAATAAGAAGCTGCATCTCACAAAGATGTTGAGACACACATAAAGCACTGTGTACAGGTCCTTGTATGAGGTGTGTATTCATTGCATGCTGATTCCTTACCCCTTGAAAATGCAAGTTCCTGCTGGCAACTTATCCTGATGTTACAAGTACCAAGTCCCATCAGGTGTTAAATGAGCACAGGCCATTGCAATAAAATGAACTAAAATTTCACCAGCAAAATCCAAACCAGGAAATGAGTAAAACATCACACCATACACACGTACGTGGGCTCAAGTGAAAATAATTAGAAGTTTGTAGTGTGGCACTGAAAATTTACTGACTCTGAAGAGTTACTTCTTCTCAAGAAGCAGGAATAAAAAGGGATAACTTGGACAGTTTCACTCCTAGTTTTGCTTTGGGCTCTTTCAGGCAAGTGCATTAGGGTGGTGGTGGTGACTGGGGCTGGACGTCTGACCCCTCAGGGCTCTCTATGTAGCATCTCTCTCCACCAGAGTTCCCCAGATTCCTTACACAGATGTCCAGGGATCCACGAGACAGGAGTGGAAGCTGCCAAGCCTTCTTAATATCAGAGCCATGTGAGTCACAGAACATCTTGTCCTCCACATTCTTTTGGTCAAACAGTCATGATCCCAATCCAGGTTCAAGAGGAGGAGATAATAATGACAAACACCATCTTGCAATGAGATGAGTGGCATGTTTGTATAAAGGAGGAGAGGAATCGTTTGGTGTTGTCTTTGGAAACTTGTTCCTATAGCTGCTCACATGTCTGAGTGCCATCTGCCTCCTCCATTTGAGGAGGGATCACCCCTCTCTGTCAGGGATGTTGGGAAAATGAAATGGGAATGGATATGTAAACGGACAGCACAAAGCCTTCAACTATCCTGCCCTTGAACCGGTGACAACAGTCTCGTATTGTCCATAGGACATTCCTGAGGGTAGACACAGAGGAGAAACAGAGGTCTTTTCCTCCCCTGAGTCCCTCCCCCCAGGTAGACCTGAGCCCTGCCCAGAACATCTGTCATCTTGACACTCCTGACTCCAGACACAAGGTCCTTGTGCTGTGTGATCAGGCCCCTCCACAGAGCTGCAGACATCTCTGAAGTCAGCACTCACCTCTGAATCAACACTACAGACAGCACCATAGACCTTTCCTAGGAATCCCCAAGAGCCAGGTAAGTCCTGGGAAGAGGGAGCATCCTCTATGCACGGTGACCTGATCCCTTCTGGGGCAGAGGTGTGGCTGGTCACAAACAGAGCACATAACTTGGTAGCTGGCAGAGGATCTCCACAATGGGGGAGTGAGTGGGATTGAGAATACGATACTTGAGAGTCTAGGAATTTCCAGGGTACCAGGATCACCTGTGGAATTCACATCCCTTGTAACTGCCTGTGAGTCCACTCCGCGTCTACTTGGCCCATTCCTCCCTGAGACTCACCTTTCAGTCCAGAAGAGCAAGAGCCTCTCCCTCCCCAGCCTGTGATCCCGCCTCATAGCCACCTACACTATGGCACCGGAATTGTCAGGTAACCTGTGTGTCTCACAACCAGGTATTGGCCGCTTCAAATGCAGTGGCTAGATCTGTCACATTCACCCCTTCACTAGAAAACTGAATTCTCAGTGTACATGGTTGGTGAATGAATGAATAACTAAATGAATGAAATTTCCCCTCTCATCTCATGGGAACAGTTGAGAATTCTTCCCTCTCATGTTAGCATAAACTTCCCGTCTCTCAGCTAGCGAAACCTGGGCAGACAAAGATTGATGGAGTGGGTCCCGGTGCAGACAATGGTGCATAAGACAGAGTGCCTATGTGATTTGGCCAATTCACTTGCACACTCTTGACCTGAGTGTCTTCTTCTTCAAATTGGAGAAGTGGGGCTAGAAGGCCCCACGGCTCTGATGGCCTGTGGATCTTAGGTTCCTATTTTGCACAGTTACATTCTCTGTGGCTTCCCCATGCCTCCTCTTCCCATTCTTCTGCCTTTCTTTGAAAATTGGGGACCATGGGAAACAGAATGGGCATGGCCAATCCCTTCTCACAACAGATGCTGTAACTGGCCCTGCAGGGAGAGAGCGAGTGGCCAGGACAGGGGGCCCAGGATGGGGATGGGGTTGCAGGCTGAGATTCCAGCTGACAATGCAGGAACTGGTGATGGTGTGGGAGGGTCTACACAGGCTCCAACCCCGCAACTTCCTCCTCCATGATCACAGCACTGACTCTCCTCCACGTTTTGTGTAACAGTTCTGAGAAGGGAAAAATATGGGATGGGCAGATTCATGAAATTGAATAGAGGAAAACAGATTGTAATTTTTTCTATGTGTACAAAGTCTTAAAAAAACATGTGTGAAGCCATAGTATTAAAGGCAGAATGCTTGACGATAAAACTACAGAGAAAATCAGGGAAACAATTGGCATTACAGTGAGCCTGGGGTTTCTTGGGTGAAATGGGGTGTAGGGATAGGGAGGGGATGAGGGGGAGATCTGGGTGCTCCTAATATTCTGCTCTTGGGGGGTGTTCATTTTGTGAAAAATCACTCAGTTGTTCTTTTGGGGGAATTTCTCTGTATGTGTCTTATGTTTCCCTTAAAAAATATTTCAAGAAAACCCACATGGGTCTGAGGAGGCGCCGCTTGCCAGGATCCCACAACTTCCTCCCAGCCCCTACCACAAAGTTAAAATAACCTTCAGTGAACTCAGGTGCATGTCTCCTCTCTCATGAAATCCTCACCATCCCTGAGGGTGGATGACCCCCAGGCTAATGTCACTCACTCTGTGTCTCCTGTACGTGTCTCCACGTCTTCCCATCACAGGGAGGTCCTGGTGCCAGAACACCTATTGTCACCCCACTGGACAATGACTCTCAGGACAGTGTCCCTGGCCAGTGTGTGACCTCAAGAGCATAGAGGGGATGCCCACCATGTGGGTGCTGAGGGAGTGAGGACAGTCAGCCTTACTCATCATCTGGGTACCTGAGTTGTACCCTTGGCTGCACCAACCACCACAGACATCTACAGCCTGTGAGTCAGTAGGTTTCACCAGAAGGGACGTATTTCACTTTGCAGAAAATGACCTTCCAAGGGGAAATGCATCCAATAGGGTGTGAATTTGGGTGAGGTTCTCACCCTCCCTGGCCAAGCCTCCTCAGGAGTGGACATGGGAGGTGGATGGTTGACTCCAAGGGCTGTCCTGGTCTCAACAGTGTCTGGGGGTGAAGTTCCTCCTCTGAGCAGGGTCACTGTTCTGACTTCATCCACATCTTCTTGTTGGAGCCTCCTCTAAATCTGCAACTTTTAGTTCCTGAGACAGAACCCTGAGAAACGGACTGTCCCTGGCGGAACCTGAGACTGTCAACCCCAGACATGTTTCTGCTGCAGCTGCTCACCATTCTCTGGTGGAGGGAGGGGGCCGAGGGCCAGGGGAGGCCCAGGAAAAATTACAAGGATAACAAACTGCAAGTGCAGGAGTCAGTGATGGTGCAGGAGGGTCTGTGTGTGCGAGTGCCCTGCTCCTTCTCTTACCCCCGGGATGGCTGGAATGTGTCTACTCCAGCTCATGGCTACTGGTTCCAGGAAGGAGCCAATACAGACCGAGATCTTCCAGTGGCCACAAATAACCCTGATCAAAAAGTGCGGGAGGAGACCCAGGGCCGATTCCACCTCTTTGGACACCCCCGGACCTAAAACTGCTCCTTGGACATCAGAGATGCCAAGAGGAGGGACAATGGAAGATACTTTTTTCGGGTGGAGAGAGGAAATACAAAATATGATTACAAATTTAACCGTCTCTTTGTGCATGTGTTGGGTAAGGAGTGGACTCCAGGAGAGGCCACAGGGGAAGGACCTGGGGATCCCATGGCAGGCATGGGATAAGGCCCCACTTCAGGGAGGCATTGAGGGTACAGCATATAGGAGTTTAGAGAGAGGACCTGGACCAAAGTCTGAGGCTTCTCTCATGGTGGCAACTCAGACCCTAGGTCCTGATCCCCGTGTCTCTCCATCTCCTCACCAGCCTTGACCCACACACCCCTCATCCTCATCCCCGGGACCCTGGAGTCTGGCCACCCAAGGAACTTGACCTGCTCTGTGCCCTGGGCCTGTGAGCGGGGCACACGGCCCATCTTCTCCTGGACGTCAGCTGCCCTCGCCTCCCTGGTCCCCAGGAACCACCTCTCCTCTGTGCTCACCCTCACCCCACGGCCCCAGGACCATGGAACCAACCTCACTTGTCAGGTGACGTTCCCTGCGGCTGGTGTGACAGTGGAAAGGACCATCCACCTCAACGTGTCCTGTGAGTGCTGGGCCAAAACCGCCGGTAACCTATTAGTGTCCTGAGGGCAGTGGGGATGGAGGTGTCAGGACCTCGGACACCAGTGTGAGGTCCTAGAATCCAGACTGGGAGGGGGATCAGGAGGACGCCCAACTCCACCTTTCCCCCATTTATGTAGCTCCTGGGGACAAGGACCCATGTCCACCCAGCCCTCCCCACTGATGCGCAGCCACCATGTCTTTCTGTCCCAGACTCTCCACAGAACTTGACTGTCACTGTCTTCCCAGGAAACAGCTCAGGTAGGAACAAGCCCCCTCCTGGGCTGTAGGGAGCAGGGCCTCTGCCAGCACAGGGCAGTGCCGATCCCTGCCTTACCCTGGACTCACCCTGGTGACCTGAGACCCTCTTGTGGTTGAACCCGGTGGTCCCTCCCATTCTCAGCCCCCCTGACCACAGTGAACAGCTGTCCCCATCGGCCCCTCACTCCCCTCAGATATTTCTACCATCGTCAGCTGCACAAGGAGAACAAGAAAATATTCACAGGGTAGATCCCACCTCTCGAGGCTCCTTATCATTCATCTTCTGATGACCCTTCAGCCTTGTCTTTTTATTTTCCCTAACAATTGCTTATTTAAGTGCTTTTGAAAGGTAATGTATTCTCATGGACAAAAATCAAAACGTAAGACAGAGTCTGTCCTTCTGATGCCCAGTTCCCTACCGGGAAGTGACCACTGTCCACAGGCTGCTCTGAGCCTTGCTTTGTTCACCCAAAGAATCTTAGGGGTCATTTGATATCAGCAGTACAGACTGTCCTCATTCTTCTCCGTGACTGTGCTGTATTCCATGGCCTGGATGGATTCTGATTTGTCTGCATCTTCTGTTAATGGAAAAATCAAGCCATTTATTTTATTCCAGCAGTTCTAGTTAGAAACAGAAACACTGCAATGAACAATCTTGTGTCTCCTTTCACAAGTGTGTTTGTGTGTGTCTGTAGGATTGTTCATAAAAAGAAAATAGAGCTGCTTCATATGTTCTATGCAACTTTGCGAGATAATGCCAAGTTGCTCTGCATGGAGGGTGGACAAGTTTGCATTCCCACCAGTGAAGGGTGAAAGTGTGTGTTTTCCTGCACTTCAACTTATATCTGTGTGTCCATCCTATTTAGCCTCCTCCTGCATCCTTCCACTTTGTCTCCATCTCTTTGTCTCTCTGACCCTCTGTCTCTTCTTCTCCAGTACCCACAACCCTGAAGAACGGGTCATCTCTTTCAGTCCTGGATGGCCAGTCTCTGATCCTGGTCTGTGTTGTCGACAGCAACCCCGCTGCCAGGCTGAGCTGGGCCCACAGGAATCAGACCCTGACCCCCTCACAGCCCTCAAACCCTGGAGTCCTGGAGCTGCCCCAGGTGGAGTCGGGGTATGAGGGTGAATTCACCTGCCAAGCTCAGCACCCTCGGGGCTCCCTGCATGTCTCCCTGAGCCTCTCTCTGCAGAGTGAGTGCACCGGTGGATGGGGGAGGGGCTGGAGGAGGAAGACAGCACCCACCCCACCCCACAGTCCAGCCATCAGCCCCCTGAGCTTCAGAGGGGAGCTCAGCTCTGGTCTGTGCTGGGTTGTGAGGCCTGGAAATTTCCTAGGACTCAGAGGGTCACTGGCATCTTCCTGCCGGGACAGGGCTGTGGGGTGGGGCAAGGGCTGGAGCGGGAGCCAGAGAAGGAGGTGGGTCTTGGAGAAGAGGGGCTGGGGCCTGGACAGATGTGTCTGGGGACACAAGGTCCCTGCTTTGCAGAGCCTGGCGGGTTGGGCCAGTGAGGCACTTCCCACGGGCCCAAAATTTAAGGAGAAGCCAAAAAAAACTCACCAATCAAGAGAAATAATATGCAATCCTGTGTTCAAATATAAATGAATGCAAAATAAACCCCACAATGAACAAAATATCAACGTTTTAAATAAAGACAGACTGCAACCCCGCTCTTGTATGCCTCACTCTCCTCACCCTCACCCCTGCCCCTCCCCCGACCCATCTCCCTGTTTTTGCACCTGGCAAAGGGGCCTGAACACAGAAGTGTGGGGTCCTACAGGGACTGAGAGGAGAAGAGACCAAGTTCTCAGAGGGAAATCACTAATAATCCAATCTGTCTGCAGGAAAAGCGTGGCCTTTGTCAGGAGTGGCACTGGATGCAGTCTGGGGAGCAGGTGCTAAGACTCTGATCTTCCTGTCCGTCTGTGTCATCGTCATCATGTGAGCAGGGACCTGGGGAGGGAGGGAGAGCCCTGGGGTGGGAAGGGCAGGCAGCCTCGGATCCCTGAACCCAGAGCCGGAGGGACTGGGTGGGTCCAGAGCCTGAATCAAGGGCAGGTCGCCTGACACCCGGGTGAGTCTGTCACAAACCTCTGGCCCCACTGTCCAGGAGGGAGGACCTGTGCTCTCAACCCTGGGGTCTCTGGGACAGGACCACCCCTCTCCCACCTCAGTCACCCATCCAGCCCATTGAGAGAGAACAGAGGAGGGGTCAGTCTGTCCACTGCACCCTGAGCTGGTGGGACTGAGAGGCTCTCTGGTCTCTTCACTCAGAGTGAGGTCCCGCGGGAAGAAAGCAGCAAGGCAAGCAGTGGGCTTTGAAGACATGGACATGGAAGGTGCAAACCCTGTCACAAGGTAAGTTCCTCAGGTGAATGACCTGGGCATCTCCCCATCTGGAATTTTGCCTGGATTCCTCCCCCAGGATGGTTCCCTGAATTGCTCCACTCAGCAAGGACAAGGCTGCTCTAGTCATCTCCTTCTCCTCCTCCCCTCAAGTCAGATCTTCATCTTGCTGACAGCATGACAGCCCCTCCTCTTTCCTTCAGACCATGCAGGGATGAGTCACCTTCTCTCTACCCTCCCTTCTTCTGCTACAGCCAAAAATTCACCACGTCTTGTCCATTTTTCCTCCTAAGAACAGCTAACATCAGTCTACCTCTCTCCAACTTGACCCCCATCATTGCTGAGGCTTCAGGATCTCTTTCCTGGACCGTTCATCTCCCTGCCTCTCATCTCTCTTGCTCTACACAGAGTGATCATCTAAAAGCCATCATTGTCCAGTTCCTCTGCTTTTGAATATCTGTTTGCCCCCATCATCTAGAGCAGAGGCTGGCAAAGTGTTTCTACCAAGGACCAGAGAGTAAATATTTTTGGCTTTGTGGTCCATTGAGTCTCTGTTGCAGTCTTTCAACTCTGTTGTTGCAGTGTGAAATAGCCATAGACCATATGTAAATGAATGAGCATGGCTATGTTCCAATAAAACTTTATTTACAAACACAGGAAGTGGGCCTGATTTGATTCACAGGCTGTAGGTAGTTTGCTGACTCCTGACCTAGAGAATAAAGTTCCAACTCCTTGGCCCACAGCCCTGCATATTCTGACCTTTCTGCACCCACCTCTCCAGGAGGGCCAGGGTTAGGGTGAGGAGAGTGAGGCACTTGCCTGAGATAGAAAATGTAGAAAGGTGCCCAAAATAGCAGTATTCAAGATAATATGTTAATGTAGTATTTAAAAAAAATCAAACAATAAAAAAAAACATGGTGAGAAAAATATCAAAAATCTAAATAGTAGAAGAATCAGCAGACTGAAGTTACTTAATAATTATTTAAGATCATAACTTGGTCAGCAGAAATTGTCACACGTGGCAGCATTCTCATTTGAAAATGAGAGCGTCAGAGAAGGAGATTTTGAAAATATTCTCTCTGCATTTGCTTCCAGAAAGCCAGGAAAGCAGAATTATAACAAATTCTGATTTAGGTACACATATAATCTTTCAACTTAATGTTTTAATATACAACACTTCTCAAGTTTTCAATCATGTTTCAATTATTTCAATATTCTGGAAAAAAGGAGCCCTAAAAATACATGAAAACCTGTATATCTTTAGGGCACACGTTTCTTCTTCTGCCTCAGGCTCCAATTGGTTCAGAAGGGCGCTCTTACTAATCCTGGGTTATTTACATTTTTGATTTTTTTTCTCCATGTGTTTTTTTTTTTTTGCATTCATTTTTATTTTTAAAATGTTGCAATAAAATGGTTTTAGGGGGCTGTTCCCACAGCTTAGTGGTTAAGTTCAGTGTGCTCTGCTTCGGTGGCTTGGATTTGCAGGTTCAGATCCTGCGCGTGGACCTAAACCACTTGTCAGCCATGGTGTGGCAGTGTCCCACATACAAAACAGAGGAACACTGGCACAGATGTTAGCTCAAAAACAAACAAACAAACAAAAAACAATGTTATTTACCTCAACTAATGAAGCATTTGGCTCCCCTTTTAATTTTGCATTTTGGGCAAGTGGCTCACTTGCCTCACCCCGATCCCAGCCCCACTCTCCAGTCCACTTCCTCCACTGCCCCACCTCCCAGTCATATCCATCCACCTGGACTTTTCATCGTCATCAACCAGAACAAGGTTTCTTGCCTCTGGGTCTTTGCATGGGCTGTTCCTCCTCTAATTCTCTGCCCTCCCCACTTCCACTCATTCATTCCTATTCAGCCTTCAAGCTCTGATGGACACACTTTTCATTATTTATTGCCTTCAGAGTGTGACTTGAAGCCTTTGGAAGGTTTTGAGCGGCAAGATAACATGCATATTTTCATTCACTAATTCCTTCAGGAAATGTTTTTGAGCACCTACCAACTGGGAAGCACTGTAGGTACCAGAGACCCGTCTATGAAAAAAATTTAAAATCTTGGCTCAGTGAGGTTTTTTCTAGACAGAGGAGGATAATCAAACCAGTAAAAAAAAAAAAAAAAGAGGGGCCAGCCCGGTGGCGCAAGCGGTTAAGTGCGCGCGCTCCGCTGCGGCGGCCCGGGGTTCGCAGGTTCGGATCCCGGGCGCGCACCGACGCATCGCTTGTTAAGCCATGCTGTGGCGGCGTCCCATATAAAGTAGAGGAAGATGGCCACGGTTGTTAGCTCAGGGCCCATCTTCCTCAAGAAAAAAGGGGAGGATTGGCATC
>CM053541.1:9211978-9255542 GCA_028646465.1 Rhinoceros unicornis | reverse complement strand
CGGGGTTCGCAGGTTCGGATCCCGGGCGCGCACCGACGCATCGCTTGTTAAGCCATGCTGTGGCGGCGTCCCATATAAAGTAGAGGAAGATGGCCACGGTTGTTAGCTCAGGGCCCATCTTCCTCAAGAAAAAAGGGGAGGATTGGCATCAGATGTTAGCTCCGGGCTAGTCCTCCTCACAAAAAAAAAAAAAAAAAAAGAAAGAAAAAGAAAACAGAAAACAAATAAGTGAGTAGAATGTGCAAGATAGACGTGTACTTTGGGGAAAAGGCAGCGTACAGAGAAGAGGGAGTGTTGGGGAGATGACTTGTGCAGTGCTCTTGGGATTTATTTATTTGTTGTGGTGAAAATCACAGAACATAAATTTACCATCTTAACCATTCTTAACTGTACAGTTGTGCCACAGATCTCTAGAACTTTTTAATCTTACAAAACCGAAATTCTGTACCCATTGAAGAACTTCCCAATTCCCCCACCACCCCAGCCCCTGCAACCACCATTCTGCTTTCTGTCTCCATGGGTTTGACTACTCTAGTTACCCCATATTAGTGGAACCATGCAGTATTTGTCTTTTGTGACCAGTTTATTTCACTTAACATAATGTCCTCAAGGTTCATCCACGTTGTAGCATGTGACAAGATTTCCTTCTTTTTAAAGACTGTTTAATATTCCATGGTATGTATACACCACATTTTCTTTATTCATTCCTCTGTTGATGAATATTTGGGCTGCTTTCACATCCTGGCTACTGTGAATAATACTGCAGTGAACATGAGTGTGCAAATATCTCTTCGAGATTCTGCTTTCAATATTTTTAATAAATATTCATAAGGAAAAGCTGAATCATATGGTAATTCAATTTTTAATATTTTGAGGAACCTCCACAGTGTTTTCCATAGTGGCTGCACTGTCTTACATTCCCACCAACAGTGCACAAGTGTTTGAGTTTCTCCACATGCTCACCAACACTTGTTATTTTTTGTTTTATATAGTGGCCATCCCAATGAGTGTGAGGCGATATCTCATTGTAGCTTTGATTTGCATTTCTCTAACAATGAGTGATGTTGAACATCTTTCCATACGCTTGTTCACTATTTGTATATTTTCTTCGGAGAAATGTTTAATTCAAGTTATTTACTCATTTTTAATAGAGTTATTTTGTGGCTGTTGTTGCGTTCTAGTTCTTTGTATATTCTGGATGTTAACCCCTTATGCAATACATGATTTTCAAATATTCTCTCCCATTCCATAGATTGACTTGTGGTTTTGGTAGTGACGTTTGAACAAAGGCATGAAGGAGGATCAAGAGTTTACAGTCTGACTGTGTGATCCAAGAGCCCTCCAGGCAGAAGGAACAGCAGGTGCAAACACTCAGACACAGGAGGCTGACCAGTGAGTGTAGGAGCAGCAAGAAAGTCCGTGTGACTAGACAGAGGGAGGCAGGGCCAACAAGCAGGAAATGACTTTGGGGAAGTCAGCGTGTGAAATCATGTCTGCGCATACAGGACACTGTGGGAATCAGGAGAATTTTGGGCAGAAGAAGGACATGATCCAACTTTCATTTTCACAGGACCCTCTGGCTGCTGTGCACAGAGAGACTCTGTGTGTCAGGGAAGTTAGAAAGGTGGCTGGTGAAACATTCCAGGCAGGAGATAATGTTGGCTGGAACCAGGATGGCAAGAGGGTGGGGGCTGATTTGATTCTGGGTGAATTCTGAAGTTAAGGCTACTGAGAATTGCTAATAGATTGGGAATGGGGTGTGAGTGACAGAAAGTCGTCAAGGATGACTCCGAGATTTCTGCACTGAGCAGCCGAAAGAAGGGAGGCACCAATCACTGAGGTTGAGAGGATTGGAGGAAGGAATTTGGGGGAAAAAAGTTCAGTTTGAATATGTTGAGTTTTCTGTTTGTTTTGACAAGGGAATGGGCATTTCAAGTATATCTTTGGATCGAAGTCTTTCCGGAGAGGAGAAGGAGATGGGGGTACGGATTTGGGAGTCATCAGCCTATGGATAAGATGAAGCCAATATAGTGGATGAGATCACAAAGCAAAGTTGAAGAAGGAAAGAGTCCGGGGCTGCTCCAGTATTACGGGGCTGGGGAGATGGGGAGCAACCAGCAGGGGGCTGCCAGCGAGGTGAATGGACCCAGAATGTGTGATGTCTTGTACTTAAGTCTAAAGGGGCTTTCCTTTAGGGCAGGTGTGCAGTTAGGTCACCTGATGCGGCAAAGTTCAGAGAGGTGAGGACTGAAAGATGGCTGTTTGGATTTCACCAGCAGAGGCCACTGGTGTGCTTGATAACAGCAGCGTCGGGAAGTGGTTGTGTGTGTGTGTGTGTGAATCTCAATTTGAATAATCAGGAGAGTGGGAGGGGCAAAAATGTTAACAATTCTGGTGAAGTGTCCTCTTATCAAGAGGAGCAGCAGAGAAGGATGCTCTCTAGGCAGCACCTGTCACTCTCCTCCATGTGAGTCTGTATTAGATTCTTGTTCCTTATGTAATGAATTAATACAAATTTAGTGGCTTCCAACAACATAAATTTATTGTCTTACGGTTCTGGAGGTCACAAGTCCAAAATGGGTTTCACTGGGCTAAAATGAAGGCATTGGCAGGTGGGGCTATGTTCCTTCTGGGAGCTCCAGGGGAAAATGCATTTTCTTGTCTTTTTTAGCCTCTAGAGGGCGCCTGCCTTCCTTGGGTCATGGATCCTTCCTCTCCATCTTCAAGGCCAGAAGCACAGTGTCTTCAAATCTCTCTCTGCCTCCTTTCATATGTAAAGACCCTTGTGATTACATTGGGCCTGTCCATGTAATCCAGGAGGATCTCCCCATCTCAATATCCTTAACTTAACTCCATGTGCAAAGTTCCTTTTGCCATGTAATGTAACACAGTCACAGGTTCCTGGGGGTTAGGGCTTGGACATCTTTAGGGGCTGTTATTCTGCCTATCACAGGGACATAATTTCTTTGACTGGCTTGTCCTCCCACCAAACTGTGAGCTTCCCGCAGGTGCCATGCTTGCATCAAGGCCCTGTAATCCTTTCTCACTTACCCAGTTCCTGTCCATCATATCATAATTCACAATTAGATATTTATTTGCTTAACTCATATTTTGCTGCCTCCCTCAATTAAAGAGTAAACTGCAAGAAGTCAGGGTCTGTGTCTGCTGTGTCCACCACAGAACATCCAGCACCCAGCTCAGGGCCTCACACAGAGGGGGCCTCAGGCTTTGAGGTCAGAAGGAACTGGATTGGATCCTCGTTTTCCTCAGGGACTTTTTTTTTTTTCTAGTGAGGAAGATTAGCCCTGAGCTAACATCTGTTGCCAATCCTCCTCATTTTGTTGAGGAAGATTGGCCCTGGGCTAACATCCTTGCCCATCTTCCTCTATCTTATATGTGGGACGCCTGCCACAGCATGGCTTGATATGCCATGCGTAGGTCTATGCCTGGGATCCAAACGTACGAACCCTGTGCCACCAAAGTGGAGCACACGAACTTAACCACTATGCCACCAGGCTGGCCCCTTCATCAGGGACTTTGAGCATGCTGCTTACTTGGTTCACCTCAGTTTTCATATCTATAAAATGGACACAATAATAGTATCTTCCTTACGGGGTTGTTGTGGGAAGTTCATGAGATTAGCAAATACCAAATAAGGTGCTCACTAAGTATTAAATATTTGAGGAAAGCATGAATGACAAAATCTCAACAGAAGTGTCTGTGGGATGAATGGATGAGGCAATTCATGGGCTTCTCTCCCGGACACTCTGCCTTATTCTGTCCCTGCTGTTCTGCTCTGACTCCCCCCACTCCCTCTACTCAGGGTCCCCTGATTGAATCCCAGGCAGACAGCCTCCCAGCCCAACCCTCCCCCACATGTGGCTGCCCTCCCCTCAGGGGAGGAAGAAGAACACCATTATGCATCTTTCAGCTTTTGTGGGATGAAGCCTCAGGACCCACAGGAATGTGAGGCCGCTGGTGGTGAGTACTCAGAGATCAAGATCCACAAGTGAGAAACTGCAGAGATTCAACCCTGGCTTGAGGGATCACGGCCCCTGTGGGGCAAAGAAAAAGTCAGGGCTGATTCCATAGAGTTAAAATCTCTCTTACTAGTGCAAAGAACACAGACTTTGGAACCAAAGAATTCTGAGTTTGAGTCCACACTCTGCCTCTTTACTAAGTAAGTGACAGACCAACCCCTACCTCTCCGGCTCAGTTTCCTGCTCTGTGAAACACGGATGGGAAGCCCCACCTGCAAGGTTGTAGTGAGAATCCTTGGAGTAAAATCCTATCAGAGCGCCTGCCACAAAGTGTATGTGGAACACATACTGGATCCCGGTGCTTTAAATAGAAATGTCCTGCTGGGATTTTCTCCCAACTCTGGTGGGGACCAGCATCAGACCTCAGACCTTGCACACTGAGGTCCCTCCTCCTAGAATGTCCTCCCACTGGACCTTCATCTGCCTCTGTCTTTGAAAGTTGAGCTCAAGAGGTGGACTTCTGGGTTGAGATGGGAAAGTCAAGCAGCAGCTCCTGATCTCCCCCTATAGAGAGAAACCAAATAAATGAGGAAAGTTCCCAAATGATCACACAACTGTCTGATGAGTGAAACAACATGATCCCCAAATTCTCCGACAGCACCCGGAAGAAGACAGTAATATATCACAGCAGTCACTTCATAAAGTAGCCTTGTTGGAAAGAAACCAAAGGATTGGATGAAGCTTTAAAAACTCCCTACAAATTATCCCCTGCCCACTTACAACAGCAGCAAGGAACATAAGGCACTAAGTAACATTTTTTAAATTTAAACGTGCAATACCTCCATACTGAAAAATACAGAATATTGCTCATAGAAATTAAAGATCCCAATGATTGAAGAACTATAGCATGTTCCTGGATGGGAAGACACAGTATTCTTAAGATGTCAGTTTTCTCCATATTGATTTCAAGCAATCCCAGTCAATAGACAAATATATATGAATGTACATTTATATATATATATGTATATTTAATTATATACATATATATATACACACACACACATAGATAAATTGAAAAGTTGATTCTAAAATGTATTTGGAGATGTAAAGACCCAGAATAGCAAAACAATCTTGAAAAAGAAGAACACAGTTGGAGAAATCAGACTTTACTGTAAAGTAGAGTCATGAAGAGAGTGTGTTGTGGACAGAACGGAGTCCATAAATAGACCTACACCTTATACACGGTCCACTGAACAGCACCCAGTCTATTCAATTGGGGAAAGGAAGGACTCCTGAACACATGTGGTAGAACTAGTGGACCAAGATTTGAAACCTATGAACCTTATAAATATTATAATTGGTTTATGTAATTCGAATCAGGTGTTATGTACTTACATGGTTTTTTCACTCAGAATTGTGCTTTTTGAGATTCATCCGCATTGTTGTGCATATCAGTATTTTGTTCCTTTACTGCTGAGTAGGATTCAGTGTATCACACTGGGTTTACTCTTTTTTCCATTGATGTACATTTGGTTTGTTTCCAGTATTTGGTGATTATGAATAAAGCTGTTGTGAACATATTTGGTCAAGAATGTGTCCAGGTGTGTTTTCATTTCTCTCAAGTGTTGGGAGGCAGGCCCAAGATGGAGACAATGAGGTCAGAGTCACATGTTGGGAGCTCGAGGGTCTCTGGGACTCCCCATGGAGACCAACCTCCAGCCGGCAGCTAGAGAGATGGATGGTCTGGAGCTCAGGAGGAAGGTAAGGGCTGAAGATGGACACTGGGAACATCAGGGGTCAAATGATCCTGTTAATGAATGCCTGCTGTTGTAGGTTAAAATGTGTCCCCCCAAGAGATATACTCAAATTATCTCCCCTGGTACCTGTGAAATTGACTTTATTTAGAGATAGGGTCTTTGCAGACATAACAAAGTTAAGGTGACATCAGACTGGATTGGGGGGCGTGGCCCTAAATCCAGTGACTGCTGTCCTTGTACAAAGAGGGAAATTTAGACACAGACACGGGCAGGGAAGAAGGTCGTGCAATAAAGGAGGCAGAGACTGGAATTATGATGCCACAAGGCAAGGAATGCCAAGAATTGCTGCTAACCACCAGAAGACAGAGAAGTCAGGGAAGGAGTCTTCCCTAGAGCCTTCCAAGGGGACATGGCCCTGCTGAAACCTTGATTTTGATCTTCTGTTCTCTGCAACTGTGAGAGAATAAATTTCTGCTGATTTAAGCCACCTAGTATGTGGTAATATGTCAAAGCAGCCCTAGGGAGCTAACACATTCACTCAGCCCCTATTGTGTATCAATTCCTCACATATCCTGTCTCATTCAATCCTCACAGTGACTCTGAGAGGGTCAGTCCTGTCCCCATGTCACAGAGGAGGCTCAGGTGAGCTTCTCAAAGCCACACAGGCCAGCAAGTGGAGGGACCACTTGAATCCAAGTAAGTGACTCCAATGGCACCATGGGGATTTAATCAGTGGGGCCCCGGGTATTCACCTTGTGTCCAGGTACTATCCTAACTGCTTTGTGAACATTCAGACAGTCAAGCATTTCCTAAGAGCAGTGACGACCACAGCTGCTATTCTGGCCATCCCCATTTCCATAGATTCAGCCAGGGAGCAGCCTCTGTCTCTCTTCTCTTTCTTTCTCCTCCCTCGCTCATTTTTCCTTCCTGTTTTTCTTTTCTTTCTACCTGTCTCCCTTCCCAGACTTCTCCTGGAGAAGAGAGAAACAAATCTCCCAGCATTTCCCTCTCTTCTTTATCTGTCTGCGTGCAGCTTTGAGGTCCTGCTTGGACAATATTTCCTCACTGCCCATTCCCAAGGGCAAGTCTATGCCTGATCTGTGATACTGGGAGAAGGTATTTTTGTCTATTGTCTTCACCAAGAACAATTCTTGACACATAATAATCTCCCAATAAATATTGTAGAAGTTTTAAAAAATGATGCAGTTTCTTGCAAAATCTTTCTCCAGCCCCAGTCTTTTTTCTGACCCTAGCACTTTCATAACTGTCCTGGTGTTGTCTATAATGGCATCTTCAGTGCTTCCCATCTCACTAGAGCATGAGCCCATGGGAATAAAGATTGCATCTGTTTTGACTCCCAGAGCAGTTCAGAAAATTTTGTTGATAAGTGAAGTCCCAGAGAGAGCTCTGAGTCAGGCCGATAGGTCCCCAGGAGGCAAAGATGAGCAAATTCAGAATCTACCACTTTCATAGCAAGCAGTAAGCAAGCCTGCTCTTTATCCTGGAGGGAGATGTGAACTCATCCCTCAAGGTTTCTCCCTGCAAACACAGCCCTGAGAACTTTGCCAGGTAAGGAGCAGTCACAGCACCATGTTTTGGGCAGATCTAGCAAGATGCGTAGGAGTGCGAAGGACTCAGGAAGACTGTCTTTTCCAACAGGTAGTTTTGCTCTTCCCTAACGATGTAAAGGCCTCAGAGTCTTCTCATAAAATTCTGCTTCCCTAGGATAGACTAAGGTTTCTGTCACTTGTGATCAACATATTACTGTATAAGCCTGGAGCATTTGGCTAGTTCCCATCAGAAAACCAGGAGGATGTAGTGAATAGAGAAACCCCAATACTGACATTTCACAACTCTGTGTTCTCACTTCACGCTTTGTTTGAGGAAGTTGAAAAGGAGATTACTGGAAAGGAAGTGACACTGTAGGAAAATAAAGCTTCTTTTTTTGGCCATAAATCCATTGCCCTTTCTTCCTTCTAACAACAACCAGACTTTGGTTACTTCCTCAACTCCTCCCTGTGCCTCAAAGGACCTGGACTTCATAGTGTGGGATTCTTGTGTGAACTTCATCAGTTTAGGTCATTCAGGTGGGAAATTGGCTGGGCAAAGTTGTTGTAGAGAAATGAAGGTGTGGGCCACTGAAAAGTTCTAATCAGGTGCATGAGATCCACTGATCTTTGTTCTTAAATGTTCGTTGCAATTGCAAAATCAGAAAGAAATGGAAAAACTGGTTATCTCCAAAAGTGGTGATGTTATAGCACTTTCACTCAAAGTGGAAACAAAATGAATGCCCAACCTCATTTGAAATATTTATTAAATATAGCACATCTCCTCATAATGAAACCAGTGAGAATGAAATTTAAAAGACTAGAAATTATCCAGAAAAATAAATAAAATAGAATGACATAAAATCAAACCTCCTATAGGACCAAAATGAGAGAAAAAACAGATGTCTTGAAAAAAAAGAAGGCAGTATATCAAGATGGTCATCTAATGTTGTTGTCTCTGTGGAGTGGGACATGGTCATGATGATGTTATAGATTGTACCGAGGGAAACACATAACCTCGCATATGAGATGGTGCTTGACAGAGTAGACATTCAATCAACATTCAAGAATGAGTGAAAGTCAGCTGGTTTCTCCAAGTTCTAGATCTAAAATATTATGTATAGTAGGTATAAATTATACGTAGCAAGGTCTTCTGAGAAAATGTGTGTTTAAAACTTTCTTGAAATATAATAGTAAATTCATTGTTAGTGCCGTCAAGTTGATTCCGACTTCTAGCAACCTTTGTACAACAGAGAAGAACCCTTCTCAGTCTTTTTTGTGCCATCCTCTTATTCTCTGCCAGTACATCAGATAATGCTTTGTTGCTGTACATAAGGTTTTCATGGCCAACTTTTTCCTAGGTGGTTGGCCAGTTCCTTCTTCCTAGTCAGTGTTAGTCTGGAAGTTCCACTGGTAACTGTCCACCATGGGTGACCCCACTGGTATTTGAAATACCGGGGGCATAGCTTTCAGCACCACAGCAACATGCAGCTGCCACAACGTGACAACCGACAGACGTGTGGTGGGATTTCCTGACCAGGAAACAAACCTGGGCTGTGGCGGTGAGAGCACTGAATCTTAACCACTAGACCACCAGGACTGCCAGTCAGTAATTAAGTGCTATAAATACTTCTCACTATTATAATAATTAATTTTTGAAAGTGATGGCCCATCCCCCATGAGTTCCTGTTACTCCATTTCTCAACCTCTGTACATAAGACCCAATACTCTCCTGGAATCTTTCTCTTCAGGTCCCCCTTGGTCTCTTCAATCTTAGGCCCAATGGTCTTTCTTATAGTCTCACTGCCCTTAGTTCCCTTAGGCAATTAGGGAATCCAGACATATAGAAGAGTACCGAAGAGTGAACTAGGAAGTAGAGAGAAGCATAAGAGAACCCCAGCCCACTGATGAGAGAGTCTTCTTATCTCCAAACCCTTTTCTTGTAGGCAGACAATAACTTCTCACCACCCCAGGTTATATGGCTGCCTTCATGGCCTGAAGCGTGGGTCCCTTGCTTGAGAGATCAGACCCATCTCAGACAGGGTGACTTGGGAGCTGAGATCCAAGCCATAGTTCAGCTGGGAAGCATCATCCTGTTGCCTGGAGCTCATGAGGTCTACAGTCTGTCTTGTGAGGACAGGCATCCCCTTGTGTGCTGAGACACCTTCATTACATCCCAGACAAATTAGTTCAGGATAAGGCTGGATGGAGGGATGTGTTCACTATATCACAATAAATGATGGATCTGTACACACACCTCATTTTTAAGTCATCAGTCCATAATCCTGGGAATTGGTATCAACTACCCTGATGCGCAATGTTTCCTGGGGCTTGTGCAACCATAGAAACCATCCAGCTCAATGTCTCCTATGAGTGTGGGGCCAGGACTCCCAGCACCCTGAGTGCAGGAGGGTGTCCAAGGAGAGTTCAGGGCTTGGGATACTCAGTGCCAAGCTCCTGGGGGCCAGACTGAGGAGAAGGACAAGAGAGATTCCAGAACCCAGCTTCCTTGCTGTTTTTGGCTCTAGGAGGGGGGAGGGCCAAAACTCATTCCACCCTTCACCACTGAAGAGGGAACTATTATGTTTCAGTCTAGACATTCCATTCCTGTGGACATCACTGCCTTTCAAGAACATAGTAGAGGTAAGAAAGAATCTTTTCTCTCTGGGATTAGTTGGGAGTGGGGTCTCAGCCACCCCATAGCAGAGCTAGATCCCCAAGTTCACATGATGGGAAGGATGAGGTCATACATGGGATGTCGTCACTCCCCCACAGTCAGATTTCTGTCCACAAACCTTCCAGATCAAACCATAGTGAACTCAAGAGCTCCACTGAAATTCCCTCAGATATCACAGCATGAAGGCCTGGGGGCCAAGGGATGGGAACATCAGCACAAAGTATTCAAAAGACAGAAGACAGATAGGTCCAGGAACGCAGAGCTTCTCTGGAAATGGGAGACTCAAAGCACTGACTCTTATGGAGTAAATGTTCTCTAGTCAATGGATTATAAATGATTTCATAGGAGAAACTTTAAGTCAATCTTGGTTTCTTCAGTTACTAAGGGGTGACAATTGGAAAGTATGCCACTCTACCTCTCTGTGCCTTAGTTTCCTGCTCTGTAAAATGGAAAAATAAGAAGCCCCATCTCACAACGATGTTGAGACACACATAAAGCCCTGTGTACAGGTCCTGGTACGAAGTGTGTGTTCATTGTGTGCTGGTTCCTTATTCCTTGAAAATGCAAGTTCCTTCTGGCAACTTAGCCCGATGCTATGAGTGCCAAGTCCCAGCATGTATTAAATGAGCACAGGACATTGCAGTAAAAGGAACTAAAATATCACCAGCAAAATCCAAACCAGGAAATGAATAAAACATCACAGCATACAATTCTACATGGGCTCAGGTGGAAATAATTAGAAGTCTATAGTATGGCACTGAACATTTTCTGACTCTGAAGAGTGATCTCTTCTCTGGAAGCAGGAATATAGGAGGAAAAGTCGGGCAGCTTCACTCCCACTTTTGCTTTTGGCCCTTTCAGGCACATGTGTTCGGATGGTGGTGGTGACTGGGGCTGAACAGCCTGACCCATTAGGGATCCTCTATGTAGCATCTCTCTCCCTCAGAGTCCCCTGGATTACTTACTCAGAAGCCCAGGGATCCACAAAGTAGGAGTGGAAGCTGCCAGGCCTTCTTAGTGTCTGAGCTGTGTAAGCCTCAGAACATCTTGTCCCCAACAGTCTATGCATCAAAGGAGTCATATGGCTAATATAGGTTCAAGAGGAGGAGATAATAATAATAAACTCCATCTTGTAATGAGAGGAGGGCCATGTTTGTATAAAGGAAGGGCAGGATTGTTTGGGGTTGTCTTTGGGAACTAGTTCCTACAGCTACTCACCTATATCTGATGAGGGGATTACCCCTATCTGTCAGGGATGTTGTGAAAATGAAATGGGAACAGTTATATAAAGGGGCAACACAGAGCCTTCACCTTCCTGCCCTGGACTGGTGACAACAGCCTTGCATTGCCCATAGGACATTCCTGAGGGTGGACAGAAGGACATGGTGGAGAAATGTAGGTCTTTTCTTCCCCCGAGTCCCTCCTCTCAGGTAGACCTGAGCCCTCCCCAGAACTTCTGACATCTTGACCCCCCTGACTCCAGACATAAGGTCTCTGTGCTGTGTGATCAGGCCCCTCCACAGAGCTGCAGACATCTCCAAAGTCAGTACTCAGCTCTGAATCAGCACCACGGACAGCACCATAGCCCTTTCCTGGGGATCCTCAAGAGCCAGGTAGTGCTGGACTGATGGGGCACCCTCTGTGTGCAATGGTCTGACCACAGTTGGGGCAAAGATGGGGCTGGTCACAGTCAGAGCACAGAACTTGGTAGCTGGCGGATGATCTCCAGCACAGTGGGGGGGTGAGTGGGATTGAGAACATGATACTTGAGAGTCCAGGAATTCCCAGGATACCAGGATCACCTGTGGAATTCACATCCTTTGTGACTACCTGAGAGTCCCTACCATGTCTACTTGGTCCATTCCTCCCTGAGACTCACCTTCCAGTCCAGAAGAGCAAGAGCACCTCCCTCCCCAGCCTGTTGTTCCCCATCATAGCCATCTACACTACGGCACTTTAATTGTCAGGTAACCTGTCTATCTCCCAACTGGATGTTCTTCTCCTCAAAGGCAAGGGCTAGATCTGTCATATTCACCGCTTTCCTGGAAACCTGAAGGCACAGTGTACATGGTTGTTGAATGAATGAATGAATGACTAAATGAATGAAATGTCCTCCCTCACCTCATGGGAACAGTTGAGCATTCTTCCCTCTGAGATTAGCATAAGCTTCCACCTCCCAGCCAGTGAAACCTGAGCAGAAAACCATTGAAGAAGTGGGTCTCGGTTCAGTGCATAAGACAGGGCACCTATGTGCTTTGGCCAATTCACTTGACCACTCTTGACCTCAGTGTCTTCTTCTTCAAATTGGCGAAGTGGTGTTAGAAGGCCCCCAGCTCTGATGGCCTGTCGGTCATAGTTCTTCTTTTGCACACAGTTATGTTCTCTGTGGCTTCCCCCATCTTTCCCTCCCATTCTTCTGTTTTTCATGGCAAATTGGGACTGTGAAAAACAGGTTTGGCATGGCCAAACCCTTCTGACCGTAGATGCTGCTATGGCCCCTGCAGGGAGAGAGTGAGTGGCCAGGGGAGTCCAGCAGGGGGATGGGGGTGCAGGCTGAGATTCCAGCTGAAAATGCAGGAAATGGGATGGTGTGAGAGTGTCTATGCATGTCCAACCCTGCACCTTCCTTCCCCATCATCACAGCACTGACTCTACTCTGGGTTTTGGGTGATAGTTCTGGGAAGGAGATAATATGGGATGGGCAGAATCACGAAGTTGAATAGAAGAAAACAGATTCTATATTTTTCTATGTATACAAAGTCTTAAGAAAAGCATGTGCAAAGCCATAGTATTAAAGGCAGCATGCACAGATGATAAAACTACAGAGAAAAGCCAGGAATAAACTGTTATTACGGTGAGGCTGGGGTCCCTTGAGGGGAGTAGGGTGTGGGGATAGGGAGGGGGACTCAGAGGGAGCTCTGAGTCTCTGGGTGCTCCCCAACATTCTATTACTTGGAGGGTGTTCATTTTGTGAGGAATCATTGAGCTGTTATTGTGGGGACACCTCTGTATGTGTCTTATGTTCCCCCCAAAAGATGTTTCAAAAAATCAACACGGGTCTGAGGAGGCAGCACCTCCCAGGATTCCCACTCCTTCCTCCCAGCCCCCACCACACAGTTAAAAAGAACCCTCAGTGAATTCAGGTGCTCGTCTCTTCTCTCAGGAAATCCTCACCGTCCCTGAGGGTGGACGACCCTCAGGCTGACATTCCTCGCTCTGTATCTCATGCACGTGTCTCCATGTCTTCCTGTCTCAGGGAGCTCCAGGTGCCAAGGCAGCTATTGTCACTCCACTGGACAGTGACTCTCAGGCCGTCGACTGGGGCTGGTGTGTGACTTTGTGAGCAGAGAGGTAATGCTCACCACATAGATGCTGAGGCAGGGAGGACACTCAGTCTCTGTCATCTCCTGTGTCCCCGAGTCCTACCCCTGGCTGAACCGACCTCCACAGACATCTATAGTCTGTGAGTCAGGAAATCTGACCAGAAGGAACCTATTTCACTTTGCAGAAAATGACCCTCTGAGAGGAAGGGCATCGACCTGGAGGTGGGAGATGGGTCTCGGGCACTTCATGGGGTAGGAACGTGGGCAAGACTCTCACCCTCCCTGGCTCAGCGTCCCCAGCAGTGGACATGCAGTGATGGATGGTTCATTCCATGGGTTGTCCCATGTCCGACAGTGTCTGAGGGTGAAGTTACTCCTCTGAGGAGGGTCACTGTTCTGCCTTCACTCTCATCTTCCTGTTGGAGCCTCCTCTAAATATTTCAGTTTTTAGTTCCTGAGAGAGAGCCCTGAGAAACAGACTTTCCCTGGTGGAACCTGGGACCGCCAACCCCAGACATGCTTCTGCTGCGGCTGCAGCTGGCCGTGCTCTGGTGGAGGGAGGAGGCCAAGGGCCAGAGGGAGCTCTGGGAAAACAACAAGGATTACCAGCTGCAAGTGCCGGGGCTGGTGACGGTGCAGGAGGGCCTGTGTGTGCGGGTGCCATGTACTGTCTTCTACCCCCGGGATGGCTGGACTGACTCTACCTCAGCTCATGGCTACTGGTTCCAGGAAGGGGCCAGTGCACACCAGGATGCTCCAGTGACCACTAACAACCCAGATCAAAAAGTGCAGGAGGAGATCCAGGGCCGATTCCACCTCCTTGGGGACCCCAGGACCTACAACTGCTTCCTGGACCTCAGAGACACCAGGAGGATAGATGATGGAAAATACTTTTTTAAGGTGAAGAGAGGAAGTGCAAAATGGAATTCCATATCTAACCATCTCACCGTGAGTGTGATGAGTAAGGAGTGGGCTCCCGGAGAGGACAGAGGGGAAGGACAGGGTGGCCCGAGGGAAGGACTGGGATAAAACCCTCCTCCTGGGAAGAGCTGGGGGTACAGCGTGTCAGAGTTTAGATGGAGGATCTGGACAGAAGTCTAATGTTTCTCCGAGCCTGTACCTCAGACTTTCCCTCCTGATCCCCATGTCTCCCTCTCTCTTCACAAGCCCTGACCCACAAACCCGACATCCTCATCCCAGGGACCCTGGAGGCCAGCCGCCCCAGAAACCTGACCTGCTCTGTGCCCTGGGCCTATGAGCGGGGCACGCCCCCCATCTTCTCCTGGAGGACAGCTGCCCTCACCTCCCTGGGCCCCAGGACCTGCCTGTCCTCAGTGCTCACCCTCACCTCACGGCCAACCTCATACATCAAGTGAAGTTCCCTGCATCTGGTGTGATCATGGAAAGCACCATCCAGCTCAACACCACCTGTGAGCACTGGGCCAGGTCCCCTGTGTCCCTGAGGGTGGAGGTTGGCAGCAGGAGGGCCAAGCTGTGGATGCTTGGTTCTTTTGTCCTGGGGGCCTGACTGAGTAGGGGACATAGATGGACGTAAGCCCTGGCCCTCCTGTATTTCTGTGGCTTTTGGGGGTGGGGGCTTACCTACACTTATCCCACCCCATATTCCCACTGAAGTAGAATCCTGTCTTCTCATCCTAGGTGTTCCAGAGAACCCAGCTATTGGTGTCTGTCTCGGGGACGGCACAGGTAGGAAGGAGCCCCCTCCCAGGCTGTAGGGAGCAGGGCCTCTTCCAGCTCAGGGCAGGGCTGGATCCCTGCCTCACCCTGGACTCACTCCAGTGACCAGAGATCACATTGTGGGTAAACCCTGTGGTTCCTCTCATCCCCAGCTCCCATGGCCTCTGTGAGCAGCTGTCCCCATCGGCCCCTCACTCCCCTCAGACTTCTCCACCCTCAGCTCCACAAGGAGAACAGAACAACGTTCACAGCAGAGCCCTCCTTTCAAGGCCGATTAACATCCATCTTCTGACAATTCCTCCAGCTTTGTCTTTTTATTTTTCCCTAATACTTTGTAATTTACATATTTTTGGATGGTAAGATATTCATACGGTCAAAATTTCAAAAGGCACAGCAGAGTCTGTCTTCAAATGCCCAATGCCCTCCTGGGAAGTGACCCATGTCCATAGGCTGCTCTGAGCCTTGATTTGTTCTCCCAAAGGATCTTAGGGGTCATTTGATGTCAGTAGTACAGACTGTTCTCACTCTTCTCTGTGACTGTGGAGTATTCCATGGCCTAGAAGGATTCTGATTCTGTACACATCTTCTACTAATGGAAAAATCATGGCATTAAGTTTATTCTACCAACAGAAGTGCTGCAATCGGTAATCTTGTATCTCCTTTCACACGTGTGTATTTCTGACTGTGGGATAAGCTCCTAAAAGCAAAATAGCTGGATTATATGTTATTTCTATATTGAGACATAGGACCTAGTTGTTCTCTATTGAGGGTGGAGAAGTTTACATTCCCAGCATCGAGGGCTGAAAGTGTGTGTTTTCCACAAACCAGTATGGGGTGAAACGTTTGCTTTTTGACAGTAGCAGGTGAAAATTGGTATCCCCATATAGTTTTTTAAAAATCTGTGAGCATTATTTTATTATGGAGAAAAAAAATCACATAAAATGAAGTCAATATTTGAGCCATTTTCAAGTGTTGGCTTTTACTACATTCACAGTGTTGCCCAACCATCACCACTGTCTAATTGCATCCATCCAACATTTTCATCCCCCAAAGAGAAACCCTGTGCCCATGAAGCAGTCACTCCCCATGCTCCCCTTCCCCAGCCCCTGCAACCACTACTCTGTTTTTTGTTTCTATGCATTTGCCTATGTAAGCGGAATTGTACAAAATGTGGCCTTTTGTGTCTGGCTTCTTACGCTTCACAAAATACTTTCAAGGTTTACGCATGTAGCATGTATCGCTAGTTCTTTCTTTTTTGTCTGAATGATATTCCATCATATGGAAGTACCACATTTTGTTTATCTATTGATCAGTTGAAGGACATTTGGGTTGTTTCCACATTTTGGCTATTGAAATAATGCTGCTATGAACATTAGTGTACACACTTTTGTTCAAACATATGTTTTCAGTTTTCTGGGGCGTATACCTACCTAGGAGTGGAATTGCTGGGTCGAATAGTAGTTTACATGTTTACATTTTTGAGGAAATGACAGACTGTTTTCCACGGTGGCAGCTCCATTTTACATCCCCTGCAGCAATGTACCAGGGTCCAAATTTCTCCACATTCTTGCCAACATTCTTTTCTTTTTTTTTTTTTTCTAATTATAGCCCACTAGTGAATGTGAAGAGCTGGCCCTGGTGGTCTAGTCATTGACATCTGTGCTCTCATGGCCATGGCCTGCATTAGTTTCCCAATCGGGGAACGACACAACCCATCTGTGGTTGTCATAGTGTGGCAGCTGCGTGTTATTGTGATACTGAAAGCTGTGCCACCAGTATTTCAAACACCAGCAGGGTCACTCATGGTCGACAGGTTTCAGTGGAGCTTCCTGTCTTAGACAGACTAGGAAGAAGGAGCTGGCCCCTCATTTCTGAAAAACTTGGCCAGGAAAACCTTTTGAATAGCAGTGGAGCATTGTCTGTTATAGTGCAGATGAGAGGATGATGCAAAAGACTAGACAAGGTTCCACTCTGCTGCACACAGGGTCGCTAGGAGTCAGAATCGACTCCACAGCTCTAACAACAAGTGGGTGTGAAGGGGTATTTCATTGTGATTTTGATTGCATTTACGTAATGACTAATGATGTTAATTTTTTCATGGACTTTCTGGCCATTGGTATATCTTCTTTGGAGAATTATTTTTCAAGTCCTTTACTCATTATTTTATTGGGTTGTTTCTCTTTTTGTTTTCGAGTTGTAAAAGTTCTTTACATACGCTGGGTATGTCACTTATAAGATCCATGATTTGCAAATATTTTCTCCCATTAAATGTATTAGCTTCTCACTTTTGTGATAGTGTCAGTTGACAGAGAAACTTTGTTATTTTGATGAAGTCCAACTTATGCAATTATCGTCTCTCCAACTGTTGGACAGTCAGGACGTGGAGTGGGGTGAGGCCCGGGCACAGGTGGTCCTGCCTCCAGTGATGCAGACGGGCCTGGAGACCCAATGTCCAGAGTCCTGCTGGGATTGGAAGGACTAGGGTTGCTGTGGAGCAGGTGAATCTGTCCTCATCCCACTTTCCTGTAGGGAGATCAGGGCCCGTGGCAGAGGTGGTTTTGGTGGCCACTGGGGAAGCGGCTGTGAAGACCCTGCTCCTCCTCCTCTGCCTCATCTTCCTCAGGTGAGCCTTGTCCCAGAGGGAAGGGGAGGCATGGGGAGGGCAGGGGGCACATGGCTGAGTCCCAGAAACAGAGATGGAGGGTCCTGAAGGAGTCAGGGGTTTGGGCAGATAGGAGGCAGTTGGGGGCAGGGGAGGGGGAAGGATCTACACTGGCTGCCACCCTGCGTGCCCACCTAGTGTCCAGGATTGCAGGTACCTGTGTGCTCAAGGTGGGTCTGTGGAGCCAGACCTGCACTCTCCCACCTCAGTCACCCCTCCAGCCCCTGAACAGGGAAGAAGGGGTGAGCCTCCTGGACCATGACGCAACCAGACTGAAAGACCCTCGTCTCTTCTGTCAGAAGGAGGTCCCGCAGGAGGAAGGTGGCAAGGCCCACAGGGGGCATGGAGGATGCAAACACCATCCCAAGTTAACCCCTCACGTGAGTGAACCAGACGTCTCACTACCCAACATCAACCACACGTCTCCCCCAGGATGGGCCCCAGGATTGCTCTGGTCAGCTGCCATCTTCCTCCCCAAACCCACTTCTCTGCTGGATTCTCTCACACGCTGATGACACCATGGCCCCATCTCTAAGTCCAGGACCAGGATATAGTTCTCCTCTCTACCTCCCTCCCTTCTCCCTGATCCATTCATCCATAAGTCCTGTCTATCCTTTCTCCTACATAACTCATCTTGCTGCTTGTCCCCTCCTCATCCTGACCTGGTTGTTCCTGAGTCATCAACTCTGCCCTGCGTCTCTGAAGCCACCCCACCTCCTGCCTCCATCTCTCACCTTAACACAGGCCTCCAGACTGTGTTTCCAGAAACCATCATCGTCCCTGTGGACGTGTGGACAGCTACGTGTCCTCTCCATGGCCAGAGACCGAGATGCAAGAAACAGGCTGGATTTGAAGGCTTGGCCTTGTCTGTCCCCTGATGGCCTCTCCCCTCAGATTCTTCCCTATCCCTGCATCTGGCAATATCTCAACCCCCAGTTGTGCCAAGGCCCCTGTGACTCGGAGACTTTACATGCACAGTTCCTTCTCTTGAAATGCCCTTCCCTCCCCATTCCTGCCTCTCCAAGTCCTGCTCATCCTTCAGGCTCAGTCTTACATGTCACGAGGGGTGTGTGTGTGTGTGTACCATTGTATGGTTCTTAGCAGAGTGCCATCCAGTCATTTATTCATAGACTCAATTAACAAGTGATATTGCACACCTACCATGGGCCAGCATTGTCATAGGGGCCAGGGGTGCATCGGTCAACACAACTTCAAAACCCACTGTCATCCAAAGGATTTGAAGGGACACTTAGGCAAAGAGGATACATGAGTGACTAAGGAGCACTTGAAAAGATGGTCAACATCATCAGTCATTAGAGAAACGCAAATCAAATCCACAGTGAAATACGACTTCACACCCATTAGGACAGCTATTATATCTTTTGGAAAAAAAACAGAAAATAACAAGTGCTGCTGAAGACATGGACAAATGGGAACCCTCGTGCATTGTTAGTGGGAATGAAAAATGGTGCAGCCTCATGGAATACCCTTTGAATTTCCTCCAAAAGTTAAACACAGAACTAACCCTTGACCCAGCACTTCCACTTCTAGCTGTGTACTCAAAGGAATTGAAAGCATGGATATAACAGGTACTTGCACATCATTGTTCACAGCACCATTTTTCACACTAGCAGTGGAACCAACCCTACTGTCCATCAACAGAAGAATGGATGAACCAAACATGGTATATACATACAATGGAGTATCATTCATCCTTAAAGAGGAATGAATGACACTCTGACACATGCTACAACATGGTTGACCCTTGAAAACAACGTGGTAAATGAAAGGATCCAGACACAAAAGAACAAATATTGCATGATTCTGCTTCTGTGAGCTGCCCATGAAGGCAAAGTCACAGAAACAGAAAGTAGAACGGTGGCTGCTCAGAACCAGGGGATGGGGTATGGGAATTTATTATGTAGCTGTGCAAAGTTACTGTTTGGGATGATGGGAAAGTTCTGGAAACACACAGCGGGGATGGTTGCACAACACTGTGAGTACGTTTAGTGTCACTTAATTGTACCCTACAAATGTTAAAAATGGCAAGTTTTATTTTGTGGATATTTTACCACAATAAAATAAGGGGAACAAGAAGCACTTCTGTCATGAGGATGCTGTCATTATGGAGATGAGAATAAAAAATAAATAAAATTAGAGCAGGTTGGATATTGACACATGTTTGGAGGAACTCCTTCAAGGAAAGGAGCTTGTGACATAATGGGGTGGTTTTTCTGTATCAGAGAGTGTGATGTGATGGAGGTGATGTCTGAACAAAGACTTGAGGCAAGGAGGAAACAGGCTCTGTGTTTCTCTAAGAGAAAAGTATTCCAGGAAGATGGAGAAGGGGGAGGAGTGAGTGCCATGGCGCTGAGGCAGAAGCAGGCGTGATGTGTGGTGGAGACAAGAGACTGATGTGTAACAGCACAGGGAGGATGGTCCAGACCCCGTGGAAGACCAGTAGAGGTCAGTGCACAATTCTGGAAGCCTTTGAGAGGAGAAGACATACGACTAGACCCTCAAGTTGGCAGGTTCTCAATGGCTCCTATGTTCAGAATCAGCCAGAGTTGGTACAGGGCAGCAAAAAATAGATGTGGCACGTCACTACTGGGTACTCTAGGAAGGAGCTGGTGGTGCCCTGGACCAGGGGCATTGTGTAGGTGGGGAGGAGATATTTGGGAAACATTTGGAAGGTCAAACTGACTGATTCTAATGGATGTGGTAAGTGGGGGAAAGAGAGGAGCAAGGATGGTGCTGAAATCTTTCTTCTGACTAACCGAAAGGATGCAGTTGTGTTCCATGGAGGACGACAGAGAGTAGGGCTTTGAAGGGTGCTGATCACTCTGAGAAGTCACTTGCTAGCAACTCGAGACGTCAGCAAGAGAGCTGAATATGAGATATCTGGAGATTAGGAGAGGCTTTAGACTGGAGATGTTAAAATGTATAGCCAGTGTAAGGTGATGACAACAGATGAGGTAAAAAAACAAAAAAAAAAGGGGATGATAAGAGAACAGCAGTTCCTCAACCAATTAAAAATAGAGTTACCATGCGACCCAGAAATTCCACTTCTGGGTATTCATGCAAAAGAATTGAGCGTAGAGACTCAGATATATTTGCACACCCATGCTCACAGCAGCATTGTTCACAATAGCCAAAAAGCGGAAGAAATCCAAGCATCCCTCAATGGACAGATGGATAAACACAGTGTGTGTATACCTAGCGTGGAATATAATAAAGTCTTAAAAGGAAAGAAATCTGACACATGCTACCACGTGGATGAACCTTAAGAACATTATGCTAAGTGAAATAAAAGTCATAAAAAAGGCAAATACTATATGATTCCCTAATATGACGTATCTAAAGTAGTCAAATTCCTAGAGACAGAAAATGGGACGGTGGTTGCCAGGGGTTGGGAGGTGGAGGGAAATGGGAAGTTTTTGTTTAACGGGAATAGTTTCAACTAGTGCAAGTTGAAAAGAGTTTTTTAATTTTGGGGCTAGATTTCAAATCTAGAAAATACCAAGTACCTACCAAGACACACAGCAAACTCACCAGTGACTGCATCTCTAAAGCCCAACAGTACTGAGTGTTTGGGGAGGAAGTGACTCCACTGGGTGGGGAGCATCTCGCGGTCATGGACCAGGTGGAGCATCTCCTTTCTTGTCTCCAGCCTCCCCAATACAGAGATGCTCACTAAGTGCTTGGCGAATGAATGAATGAACGAATGAATGAAGAATTGGCTTCTGCCTTCACGTTACCTAGGACCCCCTTCTTTTCCTCTGCTCCAGAGTATCACACAGACCCTAAAGAATCCTACACCTGGCAGGACCATCAACCACTTCTCTAGATGAGGCTTTTACCCTCCGGGGTTAGGCGGGAGCCGACCAGCTCCCTGGTGTAGACACCAGTGCTCAGAAAAGCACCTCAGATGGGAGGCCCTTAGAGACTCACCATGCCCCACACCTCAGATGTCCTCAGAGGTCCTGGTCCAGGTTCTGGTACTGAAGGGAAGCCCCAAGATGGGGCAGGACACAGGGTCTGCTTGTCTGCTCCGCTCTGGGGCAGACTCAGGGTCTCTGAGCAGTGGAGTGTGCAGAGAAGGGATGAGCTCCAGCCTGCAGTTCCTCATCTGTGAATAACCAAGGTCATGTGCTCCTCCCCTAGATTTCCGTGGGCCTTCTGGCAGCTCCCCGTCCACTCACCTTCCCCTTCTCTCTTCAGACACAGGACAAATGCCCAGAACTCTCCATCTCAGAGATGCCGCCACTGCTGCTGTCCCTGCTGTGGGCAGGTGAGTGGGCCGAGGGGAGAGGGGGCGGGCGGGGCAGGAGCTGTGGCTGACACTTTTTCTCTTCAGGGTCGCTGGCTCAGTATGACAGACACCCTCTGGAAGTGCAGGAATCCGTGACTGTGCAGGAGGGCGTGTGTGTCTCTGTGCCCTGCACATTATCCCATCCTTGGTAGTAGTGGAATAATGCTGCCCCAGCTCACGGATACTGGTTCCAGGAAGGGGCAAATCCACACCAGGATGCTCCTGTGGCCACAAACAACCCAATTCATAAAGTGCGGGAAGGGACCCAGGGCCGATTCCACCTCCTTGGGCACCCTGGGACCTATAACTGCTCCCTGGACATCAGAGACACCAGGAGGAAGGACAATGGAAGATACTTTTTTCGGGTGGAGAGAGGAAGAACAAGATGGACTTACACAACTAACCATCTCTCTGTGCATGTGACCAGTAAGGAGTGGGCTCCAGGAATCGCCACAGGGGAAGGACATGGAGATTCTGGCACAGGGTTAGGACCCCTCTTCTGGGAGGAGTTGGGGGTACAGTGTATCAGGGCGCAGAAGGAGGAGCTGGACGAAAGCCTGAGGCTTCTATCAAGTGGACACCTCAGACTTTCCCTCCTGATCCCCATGTCTCTCCATCTCCTCACCAGCCCTGACCCACACACCTGACATCTTCATTCTGGGGACCCTGGAGTCCGGCCGCCCCAGAACCTGACCTGCTCCGTGCCATGGGCCTGTGAGCGGGGCACACCCCCCATCTTCTCCTGGACGTCAGCCGCCCTCACCTCCCTGGACCCCAGGACCCACCTCTCTTCTGTGCTCACCCTCACCTCACGGCCCCAGGACCACAGCATCAACCTCACTTGTCAGGTGAATTTCCTTGCAGTTGGTGTGATGGTGGAAAGGGTCATCCAGCTGAACATCACCTGTGAGTGCTGGGCCAGGACACCCAGGTCCCTGAGGGTGTGGGAGGAGGAAGGCCAAACTTGGGACGCTGGGTGCTTTTGTCCTGGGAGCCAGGCTGAGTAGGGGACCTAGAAGGACACAAGCCCTGGCCATCCTGCATTTCTGTGCCTTGGTTGGTGGGGGGAGGATTACACATCTCACCACATCCCTCCCTCCCACTGAAAGGGAAATCCACTCTTCTCATTTTAGGTCCTCCAGCGAACCCAGCAATCGGTGTCTGTCTAGGGGATGACACAGATAGGAAGGAGCCCCCTCCTGCGCTGTAGGTAGCAGGGCCTCTTCCAGCTCAGGGCAGGGCTGGATCCCTGCCTCACCCTGGACTCATCCTAGTACCCAGATTCCCCCTTGTGGGTGAACCCAGTGGTCCATCCTATTCTCAGCCCCCATGGCCACCATGAGCAGCTGTTTCCACGGGCCCCTCACTCCCCTAAAACGCCCCCCTCAGCTCCATAAGGAGAACAGGGCAGCATTCACATTGCAGAGCCCACCTCTCAAGGCCCCTTGTCACCAGTTTCCTGACAACCCCCTCATCCTCAATTTCTTGTTTTTCTCTAATAGTTTATAATTTACATATTTTGGGGCAGGTAATACATTCGCCTTGCCAACAGTTCAAAATGCACATCAGAGTCTGTCCTCAGATGCCCAGTCCCCTCCCAGGAAGTGACCAGTGTCCATAGGCTGCTCTGGGCCTTGGGTTGTTCACCTGAAGGATCTTAGGGTCCTTTGACATCAGTGGTACAGACTGTCATTCTTCTACGTGCCTTTGCAGTGTTCCATGGCCTGGGTGGATTCTGATTTTACACGCATCTTCCACTAATGGAAAAACTATGGTGTAAGTTTCTTCTACCAACAGAAATGCTGTAATCAATAATTTGCATTTCTGTTCACATATGTGTGTGTACTTATGACTGTGGGATGAAATCCTATAAGTGAAATGTTGGATCATACGTTCTTTCTATATTGAGAAATATGACCAAGTTGTTCTCCATTGAGGGTGGACAAATTGACATTTCCAACATTGAGAGCTGAAAGTATATGTTTTCAGCAAACTAGTATGGGGTGAAATCTTTGATTTTTTGCCAGTAGTAGGTTAAAATAAGTATCTCTATACAATTTTTTAAATTTATATGCATTATTTTATTATTGAGAAAAAATTCACTAAAAATATAATCACTACTTGAGCCATTTTCAGTGTAGGTGGCTTTTAGTATATTCTACAATGTTGTCCCACCATCACCACCATCTAATTCCATCCATCCAACATTTTCATCCCCCAGAGAGAAACCGTGTGCCCGTGAAGCAGTCACTCTCCACACTCCCCTCCCCCAGCCCCTGCAACCACTAATCTGCTTTCTGTCTCTATGGATTTGCCTACTATGACATTCCATAGAAGCGGAATCATACAAATGTGGCCTTTTGTGTCTGGCTTCTTTCACTTCACAAAATGTTTTCAAGGTTGAGCCATTTAGCATGTATCAGTAATTCTTTCTTTTTTGTCTGAATAGTATTCCATTGCACAATGTACCACATTTTGTTCATCTACTGCTCAGTTGATGGATATTTGGATTGTTTCCAGTTTTTAGCTGTTGTGAATAATGCTGCTATGAACATTCGTGTGCACATTTTGGTTCAAACCTGTGTTTTCAGTTTTCTGGAGCATATACCTACCTAGGAGTGGAATTGCTGGGTCACACGGTAGTTTCTATACTTAATTTAGGAGGACATGCCAGACTGTTTTCCACAATGGCATCTTCCTTTTGCATTCCTACCAGCAACATATGAGGGTTCCAATTTCTTCACATCCTTGCCAACATTGTTATTTTCTTTTTAAAAAAAAAAAAAAAATATATATATATATATATATATGTGTAGCCTACCAGTGGATGTGAAGAGCCATCCTTGGTCATCTCGTGGTTAAGATTCGGTGCTCTCATCACCACCATCTGGATTTATTTCCCCAACAGGGAACCATACCACCCCTCTTTCAGTTGTCACACTGTGGTGGTGGTGTGTTACTATGATTCTGAAAGCTATAACCGCAGCATCACCCACACTGAACAGCTTTCAGGGAAGCTTCCAGACTAAAACAGACTAGGAAGAAGGACCTGGTCATTTCCATTAAAATTGGCCATAAAACCCTTTGAATAGCAGTGGAGCATTGTCTGATATAGCGCCAGAAGATGACAGGATGGCGCTAAAGATCATGCTGGGTTTTGATTTGCATTTACGTAATGACTAATGATTTTGTTAATTTTTTCATGGACTTATTGGCCATTTGTATATCTTTTTTGGAGAACTTTTTTCACGTCCTTTGCCCATTATTTAATTGGGTTCTTTGTCCTTTTGTTATTGAGTTGTAAAAGTTCTTTATATATGCAGGGTATACACCCTCTTCGGATCTATGATTTGCAAATATTTTCTCCCATTAAATAGGGTGGATTTTCACTTTGTCAATACCATCAATTGATGAACAAAAGTTTGCCATTTTGATGAAGTCCAACTTATACAATTTTTTTCTGTCCAACTGCTGGAAGGTCAGAGTGTGGGGTGGCGTGAGGCCCGGGCACAGGTGGTCCCACATCCAGTGATGCATGATGGCCTGGAGAACCAATATCCAGAGTCCTACTGGGAGCAGAAGGACACAGGATTGTGGTGGGGCAGGTGAATCCATCCTCATTCCCTTTCCTGCAGGGAGATCAGGGTCCGTGGCAGAGGTAGTTCTTGTGGCCATCAGGGAAGTGGTTGTGAAGACCCTGCTTCTCCTCTTCTGCCTCGTCTCCCTCATGTGAGCATTGTCCCAGGGGAAAGGCAGATGTGGGGAGGGCAGGGCCACGTGACTGAGTCCCAGAACCAGTTCTGGAGGGGCCCACACGGGTCAGGGAGCAGGGCACGCAGGAGGCTGACATGTGATGGGGGTGGGGATCCACACAGAGAGCCATCGTGCCTGCCCACCAGATGTCCAGGATG
Organism: Rhinoceros unicornis; assembly: GCA_028646465.1. Classification (NCBI taxonomy): domain Eukaryota; kingdom Metazoa; phylum Chordata; class Mammalia; order Perissodactyla; family Rhinocerotidae; genus Rhinoceros; species Rhinoceros unicornis. The sequence goes on along the minus strand of CM053541.1, from coordinate 9,229,675 downwards.
GGAGGCACCTGTGTGCTCAAGACAGTCTGTGGGGCCACAGCTGCCCTCTCCCACCTCAGTCACCCCTCCAGCCCCTGAACAGGGAACATGGTGGGAGGAGAGTCCGCTGCCCGCTGTACCACAATCTGACTAGACTGAAAGACCCTAGTCTATTCTCTCAGAATGGAGTCCTGCAGGAGGAAGGTGGTGTGGCTCACAGGAGGAGAGGAGAATGCAAACACCATCACAGGTTAATCCCTCAGGTGAGTGACGTGGGTGTCTCAAAACCCAACATCTCACTGCACATCTCCCCCAGGATGGCCTCCAGGATTCATCAATGGCCATTCATCAATATGGCCAAAATTGAGCTACCACCTTCCTCCCCAAACCCCAGACCTCTTGCCTGGGTTCCTTCTCACACGGATGACACTGTGGCCCCAATCTATATGGCTAGTACCAGGGTGTGGTCTCCATTTTACACCCCTCTTTTCTCCCTGATCCATCCATTGATAAATTTGTCCATCCATCCACCTACACAGCTCATCTTGCTGTCCGTCTCCTCCCCTGGGTTGTTTCTGGGGCGTCATTTCCCGCCCAGGTCTCTGAACCCACCTCACCTCCTGCCTTGATCTCTCTCCTCAACACAGGCCTCCAGACTGTGTTTCCAGAGACAATCATTGTCCACATCCTACACAGTGTGAACAGCTACGTGTCCTCTCCATGGCCAGAGACTGAGCTGCAAATACCACAGGCTGGATTTGAAGGCCTGGCATGGTCTGTCCCCTGGTGGACTCTCACCTGGATCCCTCCTTCTCTCTGCATCTGGCTGTGTCTCCACCCCCAGCTGGGCCAAGGCCTCTGTGACTCCGAGACTTTGCATGAGCAGTTCCTTCTCCTGAAACGCCCTTCCCTCCCCATTCCTGCCTCTCCAAGTCCTGCTCATCCCTCAGGCTCAGTCTTAAATGCCACCCTGTATGTGTGTGTGAGTGTGTGTGTGTGTGTGTGTGTGTGTGTGTGTGTGTGTATCATTCCTTGGCTCTGAGGAGAGTGACATTCAGTCATTTATTTATAGACTCCTGAGCAAGTATTACTGAAGACCTACTATGTACCAGCATTGTAGGTGCTGAGGGTGCATCGGTGAACACAGCATCCAAAATCTCTGTCCTCAAGAAACTGTCATTCTGGAGACAAGAAGGACAGAAATAAAAAGAAAGAAATAAGAAATAACATTAGAGTATGTTGGATGCTAATGTGTGTTTGGAGAAAAATCATGCAGGGAAAGGAGGACATGAAATATTGGGGACAATTTTCTACACATGAGAGTGTGAGGGGTGATGTTGGAGCAAAGAATTAAGATGATAAGGAAGCAGGTTCTGTGTTTGCCTGAGGGAAAATTATCCAGGAAAAGGGAAGAGAGAGGACAGCGAGTGGAATAGTCTGAGGCAGAAGCACGCCTGGTGTGTAGGGGAAACAGGAGGAAGAAGTCTGACAGCAGAGGGAGGCACAGGGAGGGGCGGAGCTGGGAGGATGGTGCAGACCCTGTGCTGGTGCAGAGCTTGTGAGGCCTTGCAGGAAATGCAAGAATGTGGATGCCTTGGAGGATATGGTTGAACTTTCATTTTCACAGGATCCTCATGGCTTCTCTGTTCACAAAAGGTCAGATTGGGTCCACAGGAGCAACACAGAGATTGGGAAGGGACTGCTGAATTCTCCAGGCAGGAGGTGATGGCGACTTGAACCAGGGAGGCGGGGTGGAGAGCGAGGATATATGTTTAGATGTATTATGAAGATGGAACTAACAGGGTTTTCTAGGGGATGTGGGGAGTGAGGGAGAGAGAGGAGCATGGATGATGCCCTAATGTTTCCCCTGAGCAACTGGAAGGATGGAGTTGTGTTCCACGGAGGACGTCAGAGAGAAGGGTTTGGAAGGGGGATGTTCATTCTGAGAAGCTGCTTGACATGCAACTGGGGACGTCAGCGAGAGAGCTGGATACGAATGTCTGGAGATCAGGAGAGGGGTTCAGACTGGAGATGTGAGGACGTAGAGCCATGTAAGTGATGAAAACAGATGAGGAAAAAGGGGCTGATGCACTTAGAGAAGAGAAGGGCACAAGAAAACACATTTCTCCTTGGTGATCCTGACACAGCAGTTTTAATGGAGAGTCGGGAAAGGGGTGCAGACTTTGTTGGGGCAAGTTCAGGAGAGAATTGGAGGAGGGGAGATGGAAAGAGGGGGTACAGACAACCCTTTGAGGAATTTTCCTACGAAAAGAGCAGAAGAATGGATCCGTAAAGGAGAGATTTTCTTGTTATTCTCTGTGTTCTCCCTGGAGACGGCATCTTTCTGATTTCCTACCCATATTAGCTTCCGGGGTCCACTGCCACAAATGACTACATATTCGGTGTCTTAAAACAAAAGAAATTATTCTCTCCCAGTGCTGGAGTCCAGAAATCCATGGGGGAGGAAAAATATTTTCCCTCTGTCCTTGCAAGTTGTAGACTGGGCCCCTATAACACAAGACAGATTAATAAGAGAAAAGGAAACATATGTGTTTACTGTAACTTGAATGTGGCACAGGAGCCTTCATAAGGAAATGAAGGCCCGAAGAAATGGTTAAACCTGAGTATTTTCCTGCTACATTTGATGCAAAGTGGAAAGCCATGGAGAGATATGATAGGACAAAGAGCGTGAGCTAGGTGCAGGAAACTGGAAGAAACTTAGCAAGGCCTGATCCTTCAGATTCCTCTCTGTGTCCCTTCATCTTAGAAGATAAGATGGTCCTTTCCTCCAGGTACAAGGAGGGCACCTCTCAGTGAGGGTTTATGACCTGCTTCAAGACAGGTCAGAAAATCCTTCCTGCACATGCTGTTTCTCAAATTCCTCCAGCTTGAAATATTTAATATGCCAAGGTGGCACACCTTGGGGTAACGTGTCCTGAACTCCATCATCCAAAATCACTCATCTGGACGTAAATCAGGTTGTTGGTAGGTCACACTCCCTCAGAGGCTCGAGGAGAGAATCCATCTCTTACTTCTCCCAGATGATTGTGCTGTCGGCATTCCTTGACTTGTGGCCACATCACTCTGTCTCTGGCGTCTCATTGCTCATCCTCTTCTGTGTGTAGAACATCACCCTCTGCTTCTCTCTCAGAAAGACACTTGTGACTAGATTTAGGGACCAACCCAGATAATCTAGGATCATCCTCACAGGTCAAGATCCTTACCTTAGTCACATCTGCAAAGACCCTTCTTCCTTATAAGGGAACTTTTACCATTTTCAGGGATTAAGACCTGGGTATCTTTGGGTACCCCCAAAGTGCCACAGACTGGGTGGCTTAAACAACAGAAATCCATTTCCTCACAGTTATGGAGGCTAGAAGTCTAAGATCAAGGGGTCAGTGGGGTTGGTTCCTTCTGAGGTCTCGCTCCTTGGCTTGTAGTCCACCGTCTTCTCCCTGTGGCCTCACATGGTCTTCTCTGTGTGTGCCTGTGTCCTAATCTCCTCTTCTTATAAGCACACCAGTCCTATTGGATTAGAGCCCATCATAATGACCTCATTTTAATTTACCTGTTGAAAAGTCCTGACTAGGGATTATGACTTCAACATATGAATTTTCTGGAGGAATGAAATTCAGTCTGTAACACTCTCTGGTAACTCAACTATTTTTATTTCACTTCCCGATACATGCACCTTCTACCAACCTGCTTCATCTTTGCTTCCTGATGAGTAAGGAAGGACTGAGAGGAGAAGGAATTCTGGTGGGCCCTCTCTTCCCCTTTCCTTCTATGTCATCATTTTCAGCATCAGTGGTTGGCCAATGCAGGGAAGTAACATGATAAGAAGGGATTTGATAGGATTCCTTGGTGGTTTGTGTTTTTTAGAGTATCATCATTGCCTTCTTTTTGTATTCAAAGCAAGTTCCGAATAGAATAGAAAGTGTGATCTTTCTCAGGGTTGTCAGCACCCCCACTTTCTCAGTCTCAGACAGAACACACTTACCTGCTTTCACGTTCAGTCTCACCAAACTCCTGCACATTCTGCACTACCAGAATTCTGCTCATGGGCCATCTTGGAAGTTATATATGAATGGGGCGGGAAAGAGGTGTCTGTGGTGGTGACAGGGGGCCACCCTCCCCCAGCTGTTTCTCTATGTGAGGCTTACAGAACCCCAAGGATGGTAACTATGCACTGAGTTGTCTGTCTCTGGTCAGGTTGGTCTCTCAAATCAATACTCAGTTTATCAAAGTTATAAGCCCAACAATCTAGCTATTCTAAAGCTATAAAGTTCAATTTACAAATCTTCTTATAGATCTAATAAACTTTAATACTCAGGGGCCGGCCCCATGGCTTAGCGGTTAAGTGTGTGCGCTCCACTGCTGGCGGCCCGGGTTCGGAACCCGGGCGTGCACCGACGCACCGCTTCTCCAGCCATGCTGAGGCCGCGTCCCACATACAGCAACTAGAAGGATGTGCAACTATGACATACAACTATCTACTGGGGCTTTGGGGGAAAAATAAATAAATAAAATCTTTAAACTTTAATAGTCAGAGGTGGTTCCAATGAATGTGGATGAAGAAAGATACTTTTAAAAACACAGTGACGTTTAACAAACACGATTAATTAAATTCCCATAAATATTTTAAACTGCATTTAGAGATTTTTTAAAAAACACACTGCAAAATCTTTGCACATACTTAAATTACCCTATAAATCCAATTAATTAAACATATCATTAGAGGGACTTGGGTTCTTTTAAAGATCCTGATATCTTTTACTAAATAATGAGACTCTCTTATATCCTTCAGCAAAAATCTACAAGTCACAAATGGCTGGTTCAATTGTGTATTTTAAATTGTATTCATGAGGCTAACATGTCTCTAAAATGCCAAGTCATCCTAAACACCAGTATTAGTTTTGTATTGCTGCCGTGAAGAATTACCAGACACTTTAGTGGCTTAAAACAACATGAATTGATTATTTTCCAGTTCTAGAGGTCAGAAGTCTGAAATGGGTCTTATGAGGCTAAAATCAAGGTTTCAGCAGAGCTTGTGTCATTATTACTAAGGAAAAGGGGGGAATGGACAACGCTAGGAGACCAGTAACCTCTGCCACAGAGAGCATCTGGTTGGATCTACTCGGCAACATTCAACATGGAGCATCCTTATCAGATAGAGCTTTGTGCCATGTCACTCCAGAAAAATGTCCCTCCCGTGCATCCAGACTGTCCATGGCCAATGACGCCTGGTCCAATCAATCAGGACCAATATGGCAGAGCTGGTGTCATTCAGAGCCCATGTCATGAATCTGAGTGTTAATGCAATGAGACCCTCATGAGGACCCTGCCCTCAGGAGGTGACTGCAGGCTCAGAACACACCTCAGGCTTCAGAGACTCACTCTCATACCCTCAAGTGGACCCAAGAGCTGGACCTGTCCCTTCCATCCTGGGTCCCCAATAACTTGGAACATCTCATCTGAAACCCTGTCGCTTTAGTCAGGAGTTGTGGGCTTCCTACATCGTCAGCCCTTGAACAGGCCTAAACTGAGAACTCTGACAGGTTTTGGGGAATCGATGCCCTCCAGAAAGACTTGTCAGTATGGGGTGTAGCTCCCCTTAGCCAGTCCCAGTGCTCACCTGGGGCAGGTGGCAGCCTGGGGAACAGTCTCAAGGAGCCCAGCTTTGTAACTTCTTATCAAGTTACAAATGTTCTGCCCAGTGCAGCCAGAGGAGACACGAATAAACATCCACTCCTCCCTGTTTATCAGGCCTGGAGACTGCAAGGAATGTTAACCCAGGATCTTTGTGATGACACCCAGCCGCATCCCTGTGACCCTGTCTAAGCAAACCCCATCACCCCAAGTGCATCAGACCACCAGGGGGAGCCAGGAAGTTGTGAAACGCAGCCAACCTGATCTTGGTCTATATCCTCACCGGGGTGTGGTAAGAACTGGATACAGAGGGTAAGAGGCAGGAGCCCCATCATTTTCCAGAGAAGAAGGGAGTAGAATGGAAAAAATAATAATATTAACATTAACATTATAAATAATAACATTAATAATAATAATAACTGTTTCCTATTTATCATTCCTACGTAGTGAGACAATAAATCGTGACATAGATTGGTCTCTGAGTGACAGGCGTCGGGAAGCAGTTGGTGGTGAAAGAGGGTGGGTTGAAGGAGATGGATTGAGGGAGGAGACTGGCGCCGTGATCCCCGTATCTCTCCGGGAGAGCAGCAGAGGGCGCCCTAACCAGGGCCGGAAATGTTGAGATACATGCACAGCCGCTAGGGGGCGCCATGGGGCAGTGGGAGGGGCACAGACTCCAATTTCTGAAGGAAAATTTCATGATCTCTGTGAGCCTCCGTGTCTTCATCTGCAGAGTGGACATCACAGCTCCCACCTTTATGAATCAGAGGACAAAAATCAGGCTGAATAAAATCGGCAACAACAACATACAAAAAAAGCAAGGAGAGCGATAAGTCCTTCCATCATAAGAACCCTGGAATCCAGCCACATCTTAAACCAGGTCAAATTAGGTCCTGAACACAGAAACGGACGCAGGAGGCAGAGAGATATAAGACAGGAGCCCAGATCTGGCGGATAAACCAATACTTACTCCAATCCACATTTTGTCCCTCAGTGTATATATATATTTTTTCTTTGTGGGCTTGGGGTTTTAGCGTATATAGTGAAAACAGATGCTCCAGAGACAGGAAGATGAGATTCAGATCCTGGCTCCAGCATGAGCTGGATCTGCTCTTTCAAGTGAGATTATGAGCTGATGACAACTTAACTCCAGTCGCATACAAAAACTACACTTTCCTCGTCTGACACTTTATGTTCTTGATGTCATGATTTACATGTTTTTATATTGTGTATCGATTAACAAATGTTGTATCGATAGTTATTCTTAACACTTTTGTCTTTTAACTTTTGTACTAAGGTTAAAAGTGATTTACACACCACCATGACAGTGTTACAGTATTCTCTACTTGTCGCTATATTTAATTTTTCCAGTGAGTTTTATATTTCCATATGCTTTCATGTTGCAGTTTAATATCCTTTCAACCTGAAGAACTCTCTTAACCATTTCTTGTAAGGCATTATGCTAAGTGGAATAAGCCAGTCACAGAAGGACAAATACTTCATGCTTCCTCTTAAATGAAGTATTTAAAATAGTCAAATCTATAGAAGCAGAGAACAGATGTGTGGCTGCCAGCAGCTGGAGGGAGGGGGACGGGGGAGTTGTTGTTCAATGGGTATAAAGTTTCAGTTTTATGCAAAATGAATAAGTTCTAGAGATCTGCTGTACAACATAGTGCCTATAGTCAACAATAATGTATTATGTGCTTACAAAATTTGTTGAGTGGGTAGATCTCATGTTAGGTTTTCTTAAAACAACAGCAAGTAAACAAAAAAGGAAAAAACATGGAGGTGCAGGGAAACTTTGAGAGGTGATGGGTGTGTTTCTTACTTTGATTAGTGTCATGGAATTACAGGTGTTTGCATATGTGCAAATTCATCAAATTCATCAAATTGTATACACTAAATATGTGCTGTTCTTCATACATCAGTTATACCTTAGAAAGGCTGTGTAAAAATAAAAGAAAATGAGATCACATCTGCGAACTGCATCACCACACTCTTACGATGGAAGAAGATCATTACTGCCAAACTCAGCGGGTCTTCAAAAGGCTCAAAGGAGCTATTGTAGGTAAAGCGTTTAGAATAGCAGTTAATTGACACTAAATTCTTCACGCAATTATCTGGACTATTTCCGGCTGATTACACAAGTCTCAGATGACCTTTCACCTGATTCCAATAGCTGTTTAGTTCAGGAGGACAAGAAATTGAAGAGTCATTACTGCCATCTGGTGGCCAAAGCCTGAATTTCTGCCTCTGCAGACTCCCGCAGGAAGGTAGTCTTCACAGTCAAGAACACTCATTCATCCTCTTCTGGTGTGCTGAGGTCTCACAGTAGGGTCTGTTTTGGCTTGCTTGTCACTGGATGGGACGTTGTTAAAAAGTAGCATTCCAGGACCCTCTGCAGAGAGAGGAGGGCCTTTAGTTGCACTACGCAGGAGATGTTGTGGCAAAATCTTACTGCACACTGATACAAACCCATTTCCTGCATTGGTACCAAACACACATGGCTCTTCCAACCACAGAACAGACATGACTGCATTCTGCTTGATGTCAGGCAGCTCTGGACGCACACGTTCAGGCTGCTCATGTCACAGACTAGGCGACTGGAGAAACTCAAAAGTGGGTTTGGAAGCAACTAACTGTTTTTCCAAGTTGTTTCTTTTCCTTTGTATGTTAAGGTGTAACCACCAACCATCCTGAAATTGACCAAGCCTCACCACAAGCCCATGACCTTTGCCTTATTTTTAATGCAAAGATCTCTCCAGGAGGGAGAGGCCTCATTATGTGGAAGCCTTGTTCTCCAACTGAGCATTCGCAAGCAACTATCCACCTCTCTCTTCTGAATATTCATTCCCCAACCGAAATAAAGGTCCCTGCTTCCCTTTGTTCAGGGACACCATGACTTTGGAAATGATTCCTCATAGCCTCCTATTTGCTGCAAGTACACTTTACTTTGTCAGACACCTTCCACTGCTGTAGAGTCCAATTTAACTCACCAGGAGGTGAGCCCACTTGGTTCGGTAACACTCAGAGCATGTGTAAAGCAAGGGAAACATGTGTGAGCCTTGACCAGAGGAGGTGCTGCCCGAAGCAAAAGCATCTGTAAGAAAAAGACTGACGCGGAGTTGTGCCCTGTGAATTAGGAGACTTTGAAACAGGCTTCATCCATTTATTCAAGCATTCATTCATGGAGAGCTGTACTGAGTACGTGTTCTGTGCCTAGCCCTGCCCTTGTGACTACTGGTTCCAGAACAGGGACAAGCCTGGTACGGATGCTCCAGTGGCCATGACCTCCCTAGACCAGATACTGCAGGTTGAGACTCAGAGACGATTCCGCCTCCTCGGGGACCCTAGGAACAGAACCGTGCTTTGAGCATCATCAACACCAGGATGGTGGAGAATGGGATGTATTTCCTTCGGGTAGAAAGAGGAAATGCAGAATATAATTACTTCTGTGGCCTGCTTTCTTTGCAGGTGACAGATATGGAACTGCTTATAGAGAGAATGAGGGTGGAATGTGGGGACCTGAATGCTGTGGACTGAGTTCTGTCCCCCGCAAGTTCATATGTTGAAGTCTTAATGCCCAATGTTGATTGTATTTGGAGACAGGGCTTTTCAGAAATAAACGAGATGAAATGAAGTCACCAAGATGGAGTCCTAAGTTTGTTGGCTTTATGAGAAGAGGAAAAAAAAGAGATCTCTCTCTCTCTCTCCCCCCACATGCATGCAAATAGGAAAGGCCATGTGAGGACACAGGGAGAAGGCCTCCATCTGCAAGCCAGGAAGTGGGCTTTCACCAGGAACCAAATCTGCTGACTTCTCAATCTTGCACTTCCCAGCCTCCAGAAATAAACTTTTGCTGTTTAAGCCACCCAGTCAATGACATTTTGTTACAGAAGCAAGACCTGACAAGTTCCCTGTCAGCCCGTGGAATTATTCAAACAAGCCCATCAAATCTTCCCACAGGAACCAGGGGTCCCCGCTCCCTCTTGTTGCTACAGAGCCAGCCTCCCACAGCTGCTTGTTCACTCTACTCCTGAGTGCAGCCTCACAGGGCCTGCATGGTGTGGTGTCCTGCTCCCCCGGGCAGTGAGTCTATGTGACTAGCAAACAGCCATTGATCTCATTTGCTCATTGTTGGGTGTCATACGCTCAGCCACCCCATAACCCTTGGGTAGGACTCCCCTCTCACCCATGGAGTGAATAAGAGACGATCAACACATCCTGGAAGGCCACACTCTGAGTCGCTCCCAGCCCTACTGTCCTCTCGGGTCCTGGAGCTGTCCCGACTAAGGGCTGGAGACAGAAGGGATTCACCTGCTGGGCTCCCAGGTCTCCCTGCCTCTCTGTGCAAAGTGAGTTCAGGAAGCTGGTCTCTGGAATGCTCCTGCTCGGCAGATATGAGAGAGGACAGTGGATGGCATGGTCTCCAGCTCAGCTAGGGCAAGAACCAACAGCTCACATTTATTTTCAGGTTCAGCTTCAGGGATGCCCAGGGACATGGACCAGCTCTGTCCTGCTGTTGCCAGGATGGGGGTGTGAGTGGTGTTTGTCCTGGGAATTCTGGGACCTAGAGGTGAGGGGAGGCTTGAGGGAAGGCCTGAGGCCTGTCTGGAATGTGGCTGGGGCACAGGGGTCCTGTGGATGAGAGACACGGAGATGGGGCAAGGACAGGGCAGGGTGACAGCAGCTAAAGATCCCCTCCTCCATGCAGCCTCTGCTGACGCCTCCACAGGGAGGATTTGAACACTCCCTGCACTGACTACATGACAGCCCAGCCAGGCAGGACTGGGGATCCCTGAGGTCGGTCAGAGTCTGTCTGTTCACCTCCCAGCCCAGCCCCAGCACAGCGCTGGGCTCACAGGCGGTGTCCAGTGAAATGCTGGTGGAACAAACCAGTTGGTCTCCCCACGTGGGAGGTGAGACAGCTGATGGCATGTAGGGAGGGGGCAGCCTCTGGAAGACGTCTGGGCATCTGTACTGCCTGGAGCCCACACCATCAGGAGGTGCAGACGTGGCCTCCAACAGGGGGGGTGTCAGGTGACAACGTGGCAGGGCAGGAGAAAGGGAGGTGAGAAAGGAGGCAAGACCCAGAGGCCAGCTGAGGGCACCGAGAAGTGCCACGTGTCACAGGAGCAGAGGGAACGCAGGGGAGGTGAGAAGAGCCCCTCCCCTGCTCTACCCCACAGTGATTCTGCCTCCTCATGGACCCTGGGCCCACAGCAGGGTCCTATAGCTGGGACTCTTCCTTCTTGTCCCCTGAGAGTCCAGGCCGTGTCCAGTCTGCTCACTCGTGCCCAAGAGCAACCGGCCCACAGAGCCTGCAGCCGCATGGTCCAGCTTGTGTTTCCACCCTCACGGCCTCTGCCTGGCAGGTGCTGCAGATCGTCCATCTCTCACTGGGATGGGGAGCATCTCAAGGGCTTGAATGAGGTCTGCTGTGTCTCCTCTGCCTCCAGCCCCAACACAGGGCTCAGTCCGTGTTTGTTGAGTGAATGAGTGAGTGAGTGAATCAATGAATGAGTGAATGGCTGCCTCGTACACTTCACCTAAGACCCTTACTCGTCCTTTATGCCCCAGACACCCACACAGACCCTCCACCATCCCATACCTGGAAGATCTGACTGCCTGGGTCTAGACCCGGGTTCCTCAACCTTGGCCCCACTGAATGTTGGGACTGGATGAATCTTGGTTGTCGGGGGGCCATCCTGTGCCTCATAGTATGTTTAGACACATCCCTGGCCTCTACCCACTAGATGCCAGTCCCACCGTCCTCTCAAGCCCTGACAATCAAATGTGTCCAGACATTTCCAAATGTCCCTGTGGGGGGAAGGGCAGAACACCCCTGGTTATGAACCACAGGTCTAGACAACACGGTGACACTCTCGGGCCAGGCCAGGAAGTGACCACTTCCTCCAGTGCAAACTGAGGGTCACCAACAGCACTTCAGCCTGGCCAGGAGGATTCAGAAGACTCACCCATCCGTCTCTCATGCCGTGGAGGTCTCAGGCCCCTGCTGTAACTTCACTGGCCAGGACGGGCCTCCATCAATGTCCAGAGGCCTGGTGGGCAGGACCCACGTCCCTGGATCAGCCTCAGGTGCTGGAAGGAAGCCCCAAGATGGGGCAGGACGTGGAGTCTCCTCCTTGTCTGCTCGCCTCTGGGTGGGTCTCAGGGTCTCTGGGCCGTGGGCTGTCCACCTCCTCTGTGCAGAGGGGAGACGATCTCCAGCCTGCAGTTCCTCTTCTGTGACAGGCTGAGGTTGGGTGCTCTCCCTCAGCCTACCATAGGTCTCCCCGTGGCCTCGCCTCCCACTCATCTTCCTTTTCTCTCTCAGACACAGGACAGATGCCCAGAACTCTCCATCTCAGAGATGCTGCAGCTGCTGCTGCCCCCGCTGTGGGCTGGTGAGTGGGGCCAGGAGAGAGGGGGTGGGTGGGGTGGGGCTGCAGCTGACCCTCATTTCCCCACAGGGTCCCTGGCTCAGGATGGGAGATTCTGGCTGTGAGTGCAGGGGTCTGTGACGGTGCAAGAGGGTCTGTGCATCCACGTGCCCTGCATCTTCCCCTACATCCAGAATGGCTGGACTGAGTCTACTCCAGCTCACGGCTACTGGTTCCGGGAAGGGGCCCATACAAACCAGGATGCTTCTGTGGCCACGAACAATCCAGACTGTAAAGTGCAGAAGGAGACCCAGGGCCAATCCACCTCCTCGGCAACCCCCAAACCTACACTTGCTCCCTGGACATCAGAGAAGCCAGGAGGAGGGACAACAGAAGATACTTTTTTCAGGTGGAGAAAAGAAATATTGCAAGATATTCTTACACACATAACCAGCTCTCCCTGTGTGTGATTGGTAAGGCTGTGGCTCGAGGAGACGCTATAGGAGAAGGCCACGGGGGACCCAGGCAGGGCTGGGAAGGACCCCCTTCCTGTGAGTGGTTTTGGGGTACAGTGTGTCGAGGCTCAGAGGGAGGACCTGGACCAAAGTTTGAGGCTTCTATCAGGGCTGCACCTCAGACCCTCCCTCCTGATCCCCGTGTTTCCCCATCTCCTCACCAGCCCTGACCCACACAGCTGACATCCTCATCCCAGGGACCCTGTAGTCCAGCCACCCCAGGAACCTGACCTGCTCTTTGTGCTCGAGGGCACACCCCTCATCTTTTCCTGGATGTCAGCTGCCCTCACCTCCCTGGGCCCCAGGACCTGTCTCTCCTCAGTGCTCACCCTCACACCACAGCCCTAGGACCACGGCACCAACCTCCCTTGTCAGGTGAAGTTCCCTGCAGCTGGTGTGACCGTAGAAAGGACCATCTAGCTCAGTGTCACCTGTGAGTGCTGGGCCAGGATGCCAGGGTCTCTGAGGGGGTTAAAGGCAGAGGAACAGGCTGGGGACGCTTGGTGCTTTTGTTCTGGGGACTTGGCTGAATAGGGGACCTAGAAGGACACAAGTCCTGTGCCTCCTACATTTCTGTGGCTCCTAGGGGTGGAGGATGTCTACATTTCTCTCCCCCCATTCCTCCCGCTCCCCAAAAGGGGAATCCCCTCTTCTCATCCCAGGTAGTCCCGAGAACCCAGCAATCAATGTCTGTCTGGGGCATGGCACAGGGAGGAAGGAGTCACCTCCTGGGCTGTAGGAGGCAGGACATCTTCCAGCTCAGGGCAGGGCCGGGTCCCTGCCTCACCCTGGACTCACCCTGCTGACCAGAGACCCCCTTGTGGCTGAACCCAGTGTCCCTCCCATCCTCAGCCCCCATGGCCTCTATGAGCAGCTGTCCCCATCAGCCCCTGACTCCCCTCAGACTTCTCCACCCCACCCCGGCTCCACAAGGAGAACAGGGCAACATTCGCAGGGCAGAGCCAAACTCTCGAGATCCCTCATCATCAGTCTCTTGATAACTTCTCCAGCCTTGTCTTTTTGTTTTCCCTAACGAATGTTTATTTGAGTACTTTTGAACAGCCAATATATTCACATGGTCAGATATTCCAAATGCACAGCAGAGTCTGTCCTCAGATACCCAGTCCCCTCCTTGGTAGTGACCAGTGTCCATAGGCTGCCCTGAGCCTTGGTTTGTTCACCTAAAGTGTCTCGGGGGGCCTTTGATGTCAGTAGGACAGACTGTCCTCATTCTTCTCTGTGACTTTGCAGTATTCCATGGCCTGGATGGATTCCGATTTTACATGCATCTTCTACTAATGGAAAAATCATGGTGTAAGTTTATTCTACCAACAGAAATGATGCAATCAACAATCTTGTATCTGCTTTCACATGTGTGTTTATATTTATGACTGTGTGATAAATTCCTAAAAGCAAAATAGCTGGATTATATGTTCTTTCTATATTGAGAAATATGGCCAAGTTGTTCTCCATCGAGGTGGACAAGTTACATTCCCAGCATTGAGGGCTGACGGTGTGTGTTTTCAGCAACCCAATAGGGGTGAAACCTTTGATTTTTGCCAGTAGCAGGTGAAAATCAGTATCTCCATGTAGTTTTTTTAAAATCTGTATGCATCATTTTATTATTGAGAAAAAATTCACATAAAATCAATATTTGAGCCATATCCAAGTGTACAGTAGGTGGCTTTTAGTACATTCACAATGTTGTACAACTGTCACCACCATCTAATTCCATCCATCCAACATTTTCTTCACCCCAAAGAGAAATCCTGTGCCCAGGAAGCAGTCACTCTCCATACTCCCCTTCCCCACTCCCTGCAACCACTATCTGCTTTCTGTCTCTATGTATTTGCCTATTCTGGACATTTCATGTAAGTGGCATCACACAAAATGTGGCCTTTTGTGTCTGGCTTCTTTCACTTAACAAAATGTTTTCAAGGTTGAGCCATTTAGCATGTATGAGTAATTCTCTCTTTTTTATAAATAATATTCCATTGTATAGATGTAACACATTTTGTTCATCCATTGATCGGTTGATAGGCATTTGATTTTGTTTCCACATTTTGACTATTGTGAATAATGCTGCTATAAATATTGGTGTACGTGCTTTTGTTTGAATATGTGTTTTCAGTTTTCTGGGGTATATACCAAGGAGTAGAATTCCTCGCTCAAATGGTACTTTCTATACTAAACTTTTGAGGCAATGCCAGACTGCTTTCCACAGTGGCAACTTCCATCTTACATTCCTACCAGCAATGTATGAAGGTTGCAGTTTCTTTCCATCTTTGCCAACATGGTTATTTTTCCTTAAAAAAATACATATGTATAGCCTACTAGTGGATGTGAAGAGCCAGCCCTGGTGGTCTAGTGATTAAGATTTGGAGCTGTCATTGCTGCCACCCAGGTTTGTTTTTTGGTCAGGGGGACCACACCACCCATCTTTCAGTTGTCACACTGTGGTGGCTGCATGTTGCTGTGATGTTGAAAGATCTGCCACAGTATTTCATATACCAACAGGGTCACCCATGATGGGTAGGTTTCAGCGGAACTTCCAGAATAACACAGACTAGGAAGAAGGACCTGGTCACCCGCTTCCAAAAACTTGGCCATGAAAACTTTATGAATCGTAGTGGAACATTGTCTGTTATAGTGCTGGAAGATGAGATGATGGCAGTAAAGATCGGGGAGGTTTTGACTTGCATTTATGTAATGCCTAATGATGTTAATTTTTTCATGAACTTATTGGCCATTTGTATATCTTCTTTGTAGAATCTTTTTTCATGTCCTTCGCCTATTATTGGTTGTTTGCCTTTTTGCTGTTGAATTGTAAAAGTTCTTTATATGTGCTGGATACCACACTTATCAGATCTGTGATGCCACTGACCTGAACAGTTAAAAAAGGTTAAAATGGTACTTGTGTCGCGTACGTTTTACCATAATAATTTTTAAAAATCATTCTAAGATTTAATCAGCCACTTCACCAAAGACAAAAAACAGATGACCAATAAGCACATGAAAACGTGCTCAACATCACTTGTCATTAGGAAGTTACAGACTAAAACCAGGATGAGATATACATCTACTAGAATAACTGAAAAACTGAAGAAAAAGAAAACGGAAAAAGAAACCCTGATAATAGCAAATGCTAGTGAGGATGTGGAGCAGCCAGAACTCACACTCTGCTTGTGGGAATATCATCAACTAGGTGCCTGGAGAAACTCAAAGGTAGGTTTGGAAGCAATTAACTGTTTTTCCAAGTTGTTTCTTTTCCTTTTGTCTGTGAAGGACATGTAACCACTAGCCATCCTGAAACTGACCAAGCCTCACCCCAAGAGCTATGCCCATGACCTTTGCCTTATTTTTAATGCGAAGATCTCTCCAGGAGGAGCTTAGGCCTCATGATGTGGAAGCATGTTCTCCAACTGAGCCTGTGGAAGGGAATACCTGCCTCTCCCTTTTGAATATTCATTCCCCAACCAAATAAAGTCCCTGCTTCCCTTTGTTCGAGGATGCCATGACTTTGGAAGTGATTCCTCATGGCATCCTATTTGCTGCAAATACACTTTACTTTGTGAGACAAGTTCCACTGGTGTAGAGTCTTATTTTACTCACCAAGAAGTGAGCCCACTTGGTTCAGTATCAGGAACACCAACGGTCCAGCCACTTTGAGGAATAGTTCAGCAACTTCATATGAAGTTAAAACTACACTTATGATAGGACCAAGCAATATGACTCCTAGGTGTTTGCCCAAGAGAAATAAAAAGGTATGTTCCCCCCAAACCTGCATGTGAGTCTTTATAGCTTGTTTATTCTGTCACTCCAAAACTGGAAACAACTCAAATGTTCTTCAGCTGGTAAGTGTATACAAAGCTGGATACATTGAAACAATGGAGTCCCAGCCAGCAAGTAAAAAGAACAAATTATTGATAGATACACCTAATAACACAGAAAGCCCTCCCTTGCGGTATGCAGGTGAATGAAGTCAGATTTTGAAGACTATGTTTTATCTGATTCCATTCCTAACGATGTTCTGTAAACAGCAAAAGAAGACGGATGGAGAACAGATCAGCATTTTTTCAGAGGTTCCTGGTGGAAGGAGGATTTGGCTCCCCAGGGTCAGCATGAGGGAATGTCTTTGGTAATGCCTTTCTTTGGTATCTTGACTGTGGTTGTGGCTACATCTGTCAAACCTCATAGAATTGTATATAATAAAAAGTGAATCTCACTGTAGCTAAATTTGAAATAAATTGAAAAACAGAATGAGATAACACTACACTCCCACTAGAATCATTAAAATTTAAAAGACTGATAACAAGTGGTAAAGAGAGTGTGAAGCGCTAGAATTCTGGCACATTACAGACAGGAGTGTAAAGGTTAAAACCATTCTGGACAACAATTTGGCAATTTCTACCAAAGTTAAAGATGTGGTTACTCCTTGATCTAACAATTCTACTCCCTGTGTGTACTCATGAAGAGGAAAATATGTCCATAAAAAAACTTACTCCTTATTGTTGCCAAAAACGGAAAAATCTCAAATGTCTGTCAATATACAAAATAATAAAAGATTACAGTATACCCAAATAGTGGAATACTACTTAGTAATCAGACATTATGAACTACAGAAATGTGCAACTTGATCCACTTCAAAAATGCTATGCTGAGTGAGAGAATCTAGACACAAATGAATACATTTCTAGGAAAATCTCAAATAGACAAAATTAATTCACCAAGATAGAGAGTTTATCAGTGGTTACTGTGGGAGATGGAGATTTGGCCACCCTGAAATCTATCTCTTTACCTTGATTGTTTTCTCTGAGGACATTTGACCTCCCCCACTAACTGCCTAAAGAATTTAACATAGTAACTCCTTCCTGGAACAGATCTTCTATCTGATGGCTGTAATATAATGTAAAATAGATGTTACAATAGAAAAGGCACCAACAAGCCCATCATGTCTCTGGCCACATTCTTTGGATGGTCCTGCAAGGAGTTGCCAGACAGACATTTACATTTATAAGGGAAATCTCCATTTGTAAATGTATCGCCTTCTCTGTATTAGGAAAGAGGGGGGATGACCTCATTCCTAGAAACTTATCAATGTGAAAAGTGAGGCCTTAAATCTGCATAATAACCTTACTCTTGTTTACTGTGCTTTAGTGGTAATCTCCTGT
>CM053541.1:9176811-9211478 GCA_028646465.1 Rhinoceros unicornis | reverse complement strand
CGCAGTGTCCCTGCTTTCTCCCATGTATACATGTTATTAAACTTGGTATTATTTTCTCCTGCTAACCTGTCTTGTTGATTATTTGGCCAGCCAGAAGAACCTTAAGGAAAAGGGCAGAGGGAGATTCTCCCTCTTCCCCCGACATTACCTGAGGTGGAGGTGGGAGCGATGAGCTGCAAGTAGGTGTGGGCTATCCTTTTGGGGTGGTGGAAACATTCTATCTCTTGACTGTGAAGGTTACAACTGGGCTGTATACATTTCTCAAAATTCATAGAAATATACATTTAAAATGGGTACATTTTATTTTATGTAAATCATGGAGTTCGTTAAAGAAAAACAATGAGATCTCACTGAATCTTCCAGTCCATGAACAGGGTATAACTTTATTGACTGTGAAACCAATTGTATTGGGGTTTCCATTATATGTCACATTCTCACTTTTTTAATAACCTAGAACTAGTATTATTTTACTTATTGGAGACTCAATTCCTTATACACCAAATGACGGTGTATAATCTCTCTGTTCGTAACATTGAAGGAACAGTTATCTAGATACAACTGTATTTGAAAGATTTTACAAATTGATGGTGGCAAATGCTACTGTGTCACAGATGTCAAGGATTTCCCAGTTGCACACGGCACAGAGTGAGATGTAAAACCATGCAAGCTGAACCTACAATTTTAATCGTGGCTGTATATTCCACTCATGTTTTCTAGAAATATTATGCCTTGTTAGCAACCTGTAACTGTGAGAAGAAGATGGTTTACATGACAGGATATGCTAATCTGTATGATGAGGATCTAAAAACATTCACTCCAGTCCACACAACACTGAACAGCAGCATTCAGGGAAAAGAAGTTTCCTCTGCTCTGGCTCCTAGAACATGTGCTCTCCCTTTCGTTTACATGAAGATGCTGCAAGGTTTTTATTTGGTAGATGCCATTGAAACCTTACAAATCAGCATACCATAAATAAAAAGGAAAATCCTATACTTATTTTTTAGAAAATACCCAGTATGTTTCCAGGACACACAGCAAACTCACCAGGGACTGTAGCTCTAGAGCCCGATAGTACTGAGTGTTTGGGGAGGAAGTGATGCCACTGGGTGGGGATCATCTCATGGGCATGGACCAGGTTGGTCGTCTCTCTTCTTGTCTCCAGCCTCCCCAACACAGAGATGCTCACCAAGTGTTTCAGGAATGAATGAATGAATGGCTGCTGCCCTCACTTCACCTAGGATCCCTTCTTTTCTTCTGCCCCAGAAGCTTACACAGACCCTAAAGAATCCTACACCTTGCAGGGCCGACCACTCGAGCTCTAGATGAGGCTGTGACCTTCCAGGTTCAGGCAGGAGCTGACCAGCTCCCTGAGGGCTCAGAAGCACCTCAGATGGGAGGCCCTTACTGACTCAACAAGTCCCACACCTCAGATGTCCTCAGAGGTCCTGGTGCAGGCCCCCCTGCTGGAGATAAGCCATGAGGTGGGGGCAGGACACGGGGTCTGCTCCTTGTCTGCTCCCCTCTGGGGAGGTCGGGGTGTCTGGGCCGTGGGGTGTCCTCCAGCTCTGTGCAGAGGCGGACAACTCCAGCCTGCAGCTCCACTTTTGTGAAAGGTTGAGGTCTCAGGCTCCTCCCCAGCTTCCCGTGGGTCTCCTCCAGCCTCCCTTCCCCCTTGCCTTTCTATTGTTTCCTCAGAAACAGGAGAGACATCCAGAATCCTCTGCCTCAGAGATGCTGCCCCCTGCTGCTGCCCCTGCTGTGCGCAGGTGAGTGGGCTGAGCTGAGAAGGAATGAGCAGGGTGGGGACTGTGGGTGACCCTTATTTCCCTGCAGGGACCCAGGCTCAGGATGGGGGACTTTGGCTGCAAGTTCAGGGGTCTGTGACAGTGCAGAAGGGCCTTGGGTCTCTGTGCCCTGCACCTCCTCCTACCGCAGGGACTACTGGACTGACTCTACCCCAGCGCACGGCTACTGGTTCTGAAGAAAACATAGAAATGGTTCATGTAAACGCCAGGAGCATGGATACTTTTAGGGGGGATACACAGAGTGTTGTGATCAGAGAGACCTACAAAGGGGACATCTGGAGGGTGGTTGTTAGTGTTTTATTATTTGATCTGTGTCGTGTTTGCACTAGTTTTTCCTCCTAACCATTTGGCTAATGTCACCCTTATGGTTATACACTTTTTTTTCCTTTTTTTTGGTGTGGAAGATTTGCCCTGAGCTAACATCTATTGCCAATCCTCCTCCTTTTTTTGCTGAGGAAGATCGACCCTGGGCTGACATCCATGCCCATCTTCCTCTACTTTATATGTGGTATGCCTGCCACAGCATGGCTTGGTAAGCTGTGTATGGGTCTGCCCCCGGCATCTGAATCTGCGAACCCCTGGCCACTGAAGCAGAGCTCTCAAACTTAACCACTACACCACCAGGCTGGCCCCATGATTATACACTTCGTATGTGTGTATATATATATAGCAGTAAAATTTGTAGTAAATGTCTGGCAAGAGAAGAGAATTTTGATGCTCTGACACTCAATGTCACTGAAATGGTGACACTTTGCTTTTTCCCCATGGAGCTCAATATTCATAAATGAGAGAATAATTTTTTTAAAAGTTCAAGAAATACTCAGCTTTATCTACCAGAGAAATAAAAGATGAATTAGTATGATAGATTTGATTGAATCAAAATGAAGGTTTCCACCAAGTGGAGGACAACCTAGACATATTTAATTGAGAAACAACAGAACAGGAGAAATCATTTCCTTCATTTAAGCTCACAAGAATTTTTCAACTAGAATGTACGAAAACTTCCACAAATCAACAAAAAAAGGAAAAGAAGCCAACATAAAAATAAACAAAGGCGATGAATATTTATGTCTCAAATGTGGAAACATGAATGGAAACAAGTCCACGTTGAGATGGTCAAACTCACTTGTAGTTCAAAAAAAATCAACCAGAAACGAGATACTACTCCACACTCCTCAGACCAGAAAATCAAGACGGCAGATAACAGCGAGTGTGGCAGAGATGTGAGGAAGTAGAACCTCATACTCCAAGGATGGGAGTGTAGACTCTCACAGCGTTTTGGGTGCTGGCAACTCTATTTCATGAACTGACTGTATTTGCTTTGTGATAAATCACTGAGCTGCACACTTAGCTATTTGTATCTTCTTCTGTATGTTTTACACTTTAGAATAAAAAAAGTTTTAAAAGTAGCCATAAAAATATGCATTTGATGCCATATGATGCCATTTACTTAAAGGTCAAAAATAGTAAATCCTAAACTTTGATATTTAAGGATGCATATTTTGTGGGCAAAATGTATTATTCCCTAAAGTAAATAATAGAGATGAGATTAATATCTTTAGAGAAGTTGTTAAGGAAAACTCCAAGGTCCTTCTGTATAAACGCTTTGAATAGAAATTCACAAAAGATTACAGATAATAATAAAAAAAATAGATGGGAAATGTTATTTATAATCAATCACATCGATCCAAAGTAAAGAAAGAATATAATACTATTTCTCTAATCTTGAATTAGCAAAAGAGAAAAAAGTCAGACATACCAGGCACTCGCAAGTGCCGTTGGGAGATTTAAATTAGTGGAGCACTTTTGGTAAATGTTGTGCTGGCTTCAAATGAAATTGGAGGAATCATCACCAGTCCCCACATGTTGCATCAATTAGAAATACATTTTGGGGCCGGCCCGGTGGCGCAAGCAGTTAAGTGCATGCACTCTGCTGCGGCAGCCCGGGGTTCGCAGGTTCGGATCCTGGGCGCGCACTGATGCACTGCTTGGCAAGCCATGCTTTGGCGGCATCCCATATAAAGTGGAGGAAGATGGGCATGGATGTTAGCCCAGGGACAGTCTTCCTCAGCAAAAAAAGAGGGGGATTGACAAATGTTAGCACAGGGCTGATCTCCTCACACACACAAAAATAAAACACTTTGCTCTTGGGGCCGGCTCAGTGGCGCAAGCTGTTAAGTGCACGCGCTGCGCTGCGGCGGCCCGGGGTTCACCGGTTCGGATCCCGGGCGCGCACGGACACACTGCTTAGTAAGCCATGCTGTGGCCGCATCCCACATAAAGTGGAGGAAGATGGGCATGGATGTTAGCCCACGGCCAGTCTTCCTCAGCAAAAAGAGGAGGGTTAGCATGGATGTTAGCTCAGGGCTGATCTTCCTCACAAAAAAAATATATATATATATGCCTCAATGTCTGTCTGATAAATGAAGGAATGAAACATCAGGAAGCTGACTGAAGCATTGTCTTTGGAAGTGATGGAAGACATTCAAATTGTTAGGCACACGAGGGAGCGTGCTGATATTGCAGAAAGAGTTCTGTGACATGCGAGATGGATCACTGTCACTGGGAGACCTAGAGGCTACAAGAGGGAAATAAGTAAGGAGAGGGGAATTAGGTGGTCACCTCATGGAGGAGAATTGTAGAGGCTGGAGGAGCTGTGGAGAAGATGGGCAGAGATATTCTGTACATGTATCTGCAGGGTTCACAGGAAATGTGAGGAGGAACAAAGACCCAGTCACAAGTTCTGTCTCACCCTGAACCCAAACAGCTCACCTAAGTCTGGCACTGGAGTCAGTGCTCCAGGCTTAGTCCCAGCCTCTGTCCATATGGTCTCTCCATGCAGATGAATTCAAGAGTTCACCCAATGCTTCCCGAGGCCTCTGGGGAGCTCCAGCCCTGGAGTGGGTCCCACACAGAGAGGATTTGGTCCCAGGAGTGTCTTGGTCTCTCACTCCTCTGTGCCCATGAGGGAGGCTCCAAGAAGCCTATCTGAGAAATATAGACCCCAAACACCATATCTCTCTTGACAGAAGTGGGGGTTAGTCTTCAGGAATTTAGAGGCAGTTTTTGAGGGTACAGGAGGGAGGCTGGGTCCATCCTGCTGTGGTCCCAGGAGAGAAGAGCTCAGCTTTCACTTGCCCTGCGGTGACCCGAGGGAGACAGGGCTATTCTAGTTGAAGGAGAACTTTGGGGCAGAAACCAAATGTTTCGATCAGAAAGAGCCCCCAGCTCACTGGCCACCTCACAGTCGCCCCCACCTCCCAACTTGGAGAGGCTGATCAGATGGTATAAAGGGAATCTAGATGATCCTCTGCAGCCCAGAGATGCTGCTGCTGCTGCAGCCACAACCATGAGGGCAACAGGTCTGAGGAAGAGATTTCTGGCTGAGGTTGCAGTCAAAGACTCTGTTTCTTGCAGTGGGCCCTGGGGGATGGTACAGGTACAGTCAGTAACTTTTAGTCAGTGATGGAGAATGAGGGCCTGCCTGTGCATCCTATCTCATTCTCCAATCCAGCCCATGGATTTTTCTGGACAGAATTTAGCCCAATCAACTCACCTTCAGATCCTAGAGGTGGCCAACAGACAACATAATCCCCCTCAGGCCAGAGACCCTATCAAACCTGGAAGAGAGAATCTGGGGCTGATTCAACCTCCTTGGGACCCACGGGCCCAAAGTTGCTCTCTGAACATCAGATTTTCCAAGATGGAGGAAAGTGGGAAGACTATAGGATAGAGAAATATTTTGTGAAATATGACTCTCACTATATGGCACTGTCTCTGAAGGTGACAAGAAGCCAAGGGTCCCCAGGAGAGAACCCCAGAGACAGGAACACATCTGCTCCTTATCTGGAGGGTGGGGGAGGTGATCAGGACCGTGGGCTGAGAGATGGGTGGCCGATGTGGAGGTTACGCCCGGGATCACAGTCTGGGATCTGAGTCTTTTTCTCCTCTCCAGCTTGTACCAGATACCTCAAATCTATACCCCTTTCACTGGAAGTTCAACCATCTTGGAGTCTAAACAGCACTATGTCAGCGGCTTGTGTAAGAGGATGCTTCTCTCTCCCAAGGTCCCAAGCCCTCCCCCAATTCCTAAGTCCTCATGCATATGTTAGGTTCCCAAGGTCATGACATAGCCCTACATGTCAGGTGACCTTCCTAGGAGGCGGTAGGTCTATGGATAGAACCACAGGAGGAATTCACCCCATAGAAGAAAACCTATATGTGATTTTTCAGGCCTGATAATAAGCAAATAGAAAGGCTTTCCCTGGCTGTCCTCATGGGAAGCTGCCCTCCCTGCACTCTTGACTCTCTGGGAGCTGACCACATGGGACCTGCTTCCCCAGTAGAGACAACCACGCACCAGCCCAGGAGGCAGGACTTGGGGGCTCTCGTCCTTCCTTGCTGCCTTACTTGGGGCAAGCCCCTTGCCTGTCTGAGTTTCAGGGTTCACCTGCCACATGCAGAAATGGGCCTGGATGATCTCAAATGGGCAGTCACCCTGATTCCGTGAGTCTGAAGTTTCCTCTTCTGGGCATGTGGCCCTTTCTTCTTACCACAGGCTTCCTGTCTCAGCTTCCTCTAACATCCCATATCTGCAGCCTTCTCTTCTCTCTCAGAGGAACCCCAGAAGGTGGACCGTCCCAGCGCAAGAGGAGATAATGCCACTGCAGCTGCTGCTGCTGCTGCCTGTGCTGTGGGGAGGTGAGTGGTCGAGGAGAGAGGGGACCCCGCTCTGGGGAGGCCCTGGAGCTCCAGGCTGAGTTTCTCCCTCTCCCCAGTGCCCACGGCTCAGGATCAGAGCTACCAGCTGGAACTACTGGAGTCCGTGACAGTGCACGAGGGCCTGTGTGTGCTCGTGCCCTGCAAATTTTCCTATCCCTGGACTGCCTTAGGAACCCTCCACGTGTTTTGGTTCAGGAAAGGGGAGAATGGAAACCATGATCTTCTAGTGGCCACAAACAAACCAAAACAGAAGCTGCATGAGAGCACCCAGGGCCGGTTCTTCCTCCTCGGAGACCTCCAGGCCCACAACTGCTCCCTGAGCATCAGAGACGTCAACATGGGGGACAGTGGGTCTTACTTCTTTCGAATGGAGAAATACTTCAGGAAACACTCGTATCTAGATAAGATGCTCTCTCTGCATGTGACAGGTATGGTGGAGGCCCAGGGAAAAGCTCCAGAGTGTGGGGCATGGGAAATAGAAAAATGAAGGTTCTGTTCCTCTTGAGGGTGGGGTGGCATGGGGACAGTCTTGAAAAGACACTGGGGCAGGCTGAAATCACACCAAGGGGCCCAAACCTCCTCTCTCTCTTCACCAGCCCTGACCCGCAGGCCCGACATCCTTAGTTCAGGGCTCCTGGAGTCTGGCCGCCCCGGGAACCTGACCTGCTCTGTGCCCTGGGCCTGTGAGCAGGGCACACCCCCCATCTTCTCCTGGACATCAGCTGCCCTCACCTCTCTGGGCCCCAGATCCCACCTCTCCGCAGTGCTCACCCTCACCCCACGGCCCCAGGACCAAGGCACCAACCTAACCTGTCAGGTGAATTTCCCTGCAGCTGGTGTGACCGTGGAAAGGACCATCCAGCTCAACATCTCCTGTGAGTGCTGGGCCCAGGTCCCTGAGGGAAAAGGAAGGCCAGGCTGTAGAGACTTTTTCTTTTATCCTGGAGGCCTGGCTGAGTAGGGGACCTAGAAGGACACAAGACCTGTCCCTCCTGCATTTCTGTGGCCCCTGGGGGTTGAGGGATGCCTACATTAATCTCACCCCACCCTCCCACTGAGGGGGGAATTCCCTCTTCTCATCCTAGGTGCTCCAGAGAACCCAGCTATCAGTGTCTGCCTAGGGGATGGCACAGGTAGGAAGGAGCCCCGCCCTGGGATATAGGAAACAGGACCTCTTCTGGCTCAGAACAGGCCCGGTTCCCAACGTGGTGACCAGAGACCCCCTTGTGGGTTAACCCAATGACCACTCCCATCCTCAGCCCCCGTGGCCTCTGTGAGCAGCTGTTCCCAATATCCCCTCACTTTCCTCAGATTTCTCCACCCACCTCTCAGCTCCACAAGGAGAACAGGGCAGCATTCACATGACAGAGCCTGCCTCTCCATATCCCTTATCACCAGTCTCCCGACGACCCCTCCAGCCTCGTCTTTTTATTTTCCACTAACAGTTTGTAAGTTACACATTTTTGGACAGGCAATATATTCACCCGGCAAAAACTTCAAAATGCACAGCAGAGTCTGTCCTCAGATGCCCAGTCCCCTCCCAGGAAGCGACCAGTGTCCATAGGCTGCTCTGGGCCTTGGTTTCTTCACCTAAAGGACCTCAGGGGTCATTTGATGTCAGTAGTACAGACTGTCATTCTTCCCAGTGACTGTGGCGTATTCCACGGCCTGGATGGATTCTAATTCTGTACACATCTTCTACTAGTGGAAAAATCATGGCATTAAGTTATTCTACCAACAGAAATGCTGCAATCAGTGATCTCGTGTCTCCTTTCACACGTGTGTGTATGTTTATGACTGTGGGACAAACTGCTAAAAGCAAAATGGCTGGATCATATATTCTTTCTATATTGAGAAATATGGCCAAGTTGTTCTCCATCAAGGGTGGACAAGTTGACATTCCCAGAATCGAGGGCTGAAAGTGTGTGTTTTCAGCAAACTAGTATGGGGTGAAAGTTTTGGATTTTTGCCAGTAAGATGAAAATCATTAACTCCATATACTTTTTTTATTTATATGCATTATTTTATTATTGAGGAAAAATTCACTAAAAGTATAATCACTACTTGAGCCATTTTCAAGTGTACAGTAGGTGGCTTTTAGCACATTCACAGTGTTGCCCAGCCATCACCAGTATCTAATTGCATCCATCCAACATTTTCATCCCCCAAAGAGAAACCCTGTGCCCATGAAGCAGTCTCTCCCCATGCACCCCTCCCCCAGCCCCTGCAACCACTACTCTGCTTTCTGTCTCTATGGATTTGCCTACTCGGGACATTTCATGTAAGTGATATCATGCAAAATAGGGCCTTTTGTGTCTTACATCTTTCACTTCACAAAACGTATTCAAGTTTGATCCATATAGCATGTATCAGTAATTCTTTCTTTTTTGTCTGAATAATATTCTAGTGTATTGATGTACCTCATTTTGTTCATCCATTGACTGGTTGATGGACATTTAGGTTGTTTCCACTTTTTGGCTATTATGAATAATGCTGCAATAAACACTGGTGTACACACTTTTTTTCAAACATATGTTTTCAGTTTTCTTGGGCATATACCTACCTAGGAGTGGAATTGCCAAGTCACATGGTAATGCAATGTTTAACTTTTTAAGGAAATGCTAGAATCTTTTCCTCAGCGGCAACACCATTTTACATTCCCACCAGCAATGTATGAGGGTTCCAATTTCTCCACACCCATACCAACATTGTTATTTTCCTTTTTTTAAAAAAAATATAGCCTGCTGGTGGCTGTGAAGGGATATTCGATCCTGGGTTTGATTTGCATTTACGTAATGACTCATGATGTCATTAACTTTTTTTGTGGACTTATTGGTCATTTGTAGAACTTCTTTGAAGAATTTTTTTCAAGTTCTTTGCTAATTTTTCAATTAGGTAGTTTGACTTTTTGTTGTTGAGTTGTAACAGTTCTTTATACATGGTGAATACTACAACCTTATCAAATCTATGATTTCCAAATATTTTCTATCATTAAATGGGTTGGCTTTTCACTTTCTCAGTAGTGTCAATTGATGAGCAGAAGTCTTTCATTTTTTTTATTGAGGTAACATTGGTTTATAATATTATATAAATTTCAGGTGTACATTGTCCTATTTCGATTTCTGTGTAGACATCATGTTCACCACCCAAAGACTAATTACCATCCGTCACCATACACATGTGCCCTATTACCCCTTTTGTCCTCCTCCCTCCCCCCTTCCCCTCCTGTAACCATCAATTTAATCTCCTTATCAATGTATTTGTTTGTTGTTGTTGTTGTTTTTATCTTCCACTTATGAGTGAAATCATATGGTATTTGACTCTCTCAGTCTCACCTATTTCACTTAGCATAATACTCTCAAGGTCCATCCATGTTGTCACAAATGGAAAGATTTCATCCTTTTTTATGGCTGAGCAGTAACCCATTGTGTATATATACCACATCTTCTTTATCCATTCATCCATTGATGGGCAGTCAGTTTGTTTCAAAGTCTTGGCTATTGTGGATAATGCTGCAATGACCGTAGGGGTGCATATATCTTTTCCAATTAGTGTTCTCATGTTCTTTGGATAAATATTGAGAAATGGAATACTGGAATCACATGGTATTTCTGGTTCTTTTTTATTGAGCTCATAAATGTTTATAACATTGTGTAATTTCAGGTGTACATTATTGTTTATCAGTTTCTGTATGAACTGCATCGTGCTCACTACCAATAGTCTAATTTTTATCCATTACCATACATATGTGCCCCTTTATGCCTTTCACCCCACCCCCAACCCCCTTCCCTTCTGGTAACCACTAATCTCTTCTCTTATCCCTGTGTGTTTTTATCTTCCACATATAAGTGAGATCATGCAGTGTTTGTCTTTCTCTATCTGGCTTATTTCGCTTAACATCATACCCTCAAGGTCCATCCATGTTGTTGTAAATGGGACAATTTTGTCTTTTTTAATGGTGGAGTAGTATTCCATTGTATACATATACCACATCTTCTTTATCCATTCATCAGTTGTTGGGCACTTGAGTTGCTTCCGTGCCTTGGCTAATGTGAACAATGCCACAATGAACATAGAAATGCATAAATCTCCTTGAATTGTTGATTTCAAGTTATTTGGATAAATACCAAGTAGTGGATAGCTGGATCGTACAGTAGTTCTATTTTTAATTTTTTGAGGAATCTTCATACTGTTTTCCATAGTGGCTGCACCAGTTTGCGCTCCCACCAGCAATGTATGTGAGTTCCCTTTTCTCCACATTGTCTCCAACACTTATTATTTCTTGTCTTGTCAATTATAGCCATTCTGATGGGAGTGAGGTGATATCTCATTGTAGTTTTGATTTTCATTTCCCTCATAATTAGTGATGTTGAACATTGTTTCACTTGCCTGTTGGTCATCTGTTTATCTGCTTTCGAAAAATGTCTGTTCAGATCATTTGCCTATTTTTAATTGGGTTGTTTCTTTTTTTGTCGTTGAGTTATATGAGTTCTTTGTGTATTTTGGATATTAACACCATGTCGGATAGATGATTTGCAAATATCTTCTCAATTGTTAGGTTGCCTTCTCATATTCCTGATGGTTTCTTTTGCTGTGCAGAAGCTTTTTAGTTTGATGTAGTCCAATTTGCTTATTTTTTCTTTTGTTCACTTTGCCTGGTGAGACGTGGTGTTCAAAAAGATACTGCTAACACCAATTTTGAAGAGCATTCTTCAAATGCCTATGCGTTCTCCGAGGAGTTTTATGGTTTCAGGTATTGCACTCAAGTCTTGAATAGATTTTGAGTTCATTTTTGTGTATAGTGTAATATAATGGTCTACTTCCATTCTTTTACATGTGGCTGTCCAATTGTCCTAACACCATTTATTGAAGAGACTTTTCTTTCTCTATTATATGTTCTTGGTTCCCTTGTCAAAAACTAGCTGTCCATAGATGTGTGGATTTATTTCTGGGTCTTGATTCTGTTCCGTTGATCTGTGTGCCTATTTTGGAGCCATATCATGTTGTTTTGATTATTATAAAGAAGATTTTAAATTTGATAAAGTCCAACTTACACATTTTTTCTCTGTCAAACTGCTGGAAGGTCAGAGCATGGAGTGGAGTGAGGCCCAGCATAGGTGGTTCCACATCCAGTAATGCAGTAGGGCCTGGAGAACCAATGTCCAGAGTACCACAGGGAGCAGAAGGACACAGGATTGTGGTGGGGCAGGTGAATTTGTCCTCATCCCACTTTCCTGCAGGGAGATCAGGGCCTGCGGCACAGGTGGTTCTGGTGGCCATCGGGGAAGTGACTGTGAAGACCTTGCTTCTCCTCTTCTGCCTCATCTTCCTCATGTGAGCATTGTCCCAGGGCAAGGGGAGTTGTTGGGAGGGCGGAGAGAATGTGGCTGAGTCCCAGAACCAGTGGTGGAGGGACCCAAAGTGTCAGGGGTCAGAGCAGCCAGGAGGCTGATGGGGGTGGCGTGGGGGTGAGGGAACCACAAGGATAGCCATCGTGCCCATTGGCTGAGTGTCCAGGATGGGAGGTACCTGTGTCCTCAAGACACAGATACTGTGGAGCCAGATCTGCCCTCTTCCACCTCAGTCACCCCTCCAGCCCCTGAACAGGGAGGAAAAGGTGAGCTTCTGCCCCCTGCAACATTATCCCAACAGACTGAAAGACGCTGGTCTCTTTTCTCAGAAAGAGGTTCCACAGGAGGAAGACAACAAGGCCCACACAAT
Source organism: Rhinoceros unicornis (assembly GCA_028646465.1). Lineage (NCBI taxonomy): Eukaryota > Metazoa > Chordata > Mammalia > Perissodactyla > Rhinocerotidae > Rhinoceros > Rhinoceros unicornis. The sequence continues at coordinate 9,199,230 of CM053541.1, read as the reverse complement.
TCATGGAGAATGCAAACACCATCCTGTGTTAATCCCTCAGGTAAGTGACACTGATGTCTCACCACCCAAATTCCTACCGCACACCTCCCCCAGCATGGCCTCCAAGATTGCTCCACTCAGCATGCCAAATCTGAGCTTCCATCTTCCTCCCCAAATCTACTTCTCTGCTGGGTTCCCTGTCACAGCGATGACACTGATGCCACCATCTCTAAGGCCAGAACCGGGGTGTAATTCTCCACTTTCCTCCCCTCCTTCCTTCCAATCCAAAAAATCAAGAAGTCTTGTACATCCTCCTCCCTGATCACAGCTCATCTTCCTGCCCATCTCCTCCTCTTCTTTTCCTGGTCATTCTTGGGGCCTCATCTCTTTCCCGGGTCTCTGAACCCACCTCACCTCCCGCCTACATCTCTCTCCTCACCACAGGCCTCCGGAATGTGTTTCCAGCCATCATCATTGTCCACGTCTTGCTTGGTAGGGACAGCTGTGTGTCCTCTCCATAGCCAGAGACCAAGCTGCAAACACCACAGGCTGGATTTGAAGGCCTGGGATGGTCTGGCCCGTTCTGGACTTTTCCCCAGATTTCTCACTCTCCCTGCATCTGCCGACATCCCCCCAGCCATGCTATGGCCTCTATGACTCTGAGACTTTGAATGTGCAGTTCCTTCTTCCGAAACACCCTTCCCCCCCATTCCTACCTCTCCAAGTCCTATTCATCCCTCCATATCAGTCTTAAATGCCACCCACGTGTGTGTGCATGTGTGTATCATTATATGGCTCTGAGCAGATGGACATTCAGTCTTTTATTCATAGACTCAATTAACAAGTGTTATTGCACACCTATGACATGCCAGCATTGTCATGGGGGCCATCAGTGAACACTGCTTCAAAATTTTTCAAAAGGATTTGGAAGGAAGTGACATCAGCAACATGGTGGAGTGAATGGTTCCCTTTGTCTCTCCTCCTTTGAACCACTACTAAATGGACATTCATTGATCAGTGCAAGATCCCCACACAGAACATCAGGTTGCCTGAGAAACCTGTACAGCTGTATATCTGCGTGGGGATGGACTACCGGCTGGGGACATGGTTGAGATATGTGAGCACCCTCTTACCCCCGGGTGGCCCACTGTGGGTGCACAGCTGGTCTCCCAGCGGGAGCACTCATAGCACTTCTGCGACCCCAAGGGTGGGAGCGTGCCTCAGCGTGTCCCTGGGAACAGGTGATGGCAGCCCTGAACCCCTGTGTGATTGCTTTCCCATCTGGTGAGAGACCCTACAGTGCTGCCACCATCCTCGGGAGTGGCCCAGGCTCAGACCAAGTGGGGAGGCCCCACCCACCAAACACAATGGCTGGTGCAACCTAGGAGGAGGTGGCGGCAGAACTGCGCACCTGGGCAAATGTGTTCCCAGCTACTGCACATGCCCACAGTACAGGTGTGGCCCCAAAGAGGGGAGTGCGTCTCAGCAGCGCTGTGGGAGCAGGTGGCAACAGCCCTGAGCACCCATGTGATCACTTTCCCATTTGGTGGGAGAGCTCACATGGCCACTGTGGTCCTCAAGAGTGACACAGACTGGAACAGGCACTTCTGACAGGGATCATGGTGGGCTCAGAATACACAGCTCCTGCTGACACCCCAGTTTCATCAGGTAGAATCTGTGACCAGATACCATCACTATGCAAAGGCACAAATCCACTCCATCAAATAGTAGGAAGAAGTATATTAATACTCCAGGACAGAAGGAAAAAGACCAACACCCAGAAATCGATCCTGAAGGCACAGAAACCTATAATCTAAATGGCAGAGAATTCAAAATAGCTATCATAAAAATACTCAAGGATTTATAAGAGAACTCAGAAAGACAATTCAACTAAATCAGGAACAAAATTAACAAACAGAGGGAATACTTCACAAAAGAGATTGAAACTATAAAGAAAAACCAATCAGAAGTGTTGGAGATGCAAAACATAATGAATGAAATAAACAAAAATCTGGAGTGCTTGAATAGCAGAGCTGATCTTATGGAGGACAGATTTAGCAATTTAGAGGATAGGAATATAGAAATGCTTCAGACGGAAGGGCAGAGAGAACTAAAACTAGAAAGAAATGAAATTCTCCAAGAAACTTCCGTCTCAATTAGGAAAAGCAACATAAGGATTACAAGTATTCCAGAGGGAGAAGGGAGGGAGAAAGGAGCAGAGAGCTTGTTCAAAGAAATAATAGCTGAGAACTTCCTAAAACTTGGGAACAAGCTGGAATTACAAGTAAAAGAAGTTAACAGAAGTCCTAGTTACATCAATGTAAAAAGACCTTCTCCAAGACATGTAGTTGTAAAGCTGGCAAAAGTCAATGACAAAAAAAAAAAAAAAAAAAAAAATTATTAAGGGCAGCAAAGCAGAAGAAAATAACCTACGAAGGAGTCCCTATCAAGCTTTGAGCAGATTTCTCAGCAGAAACCTTACAGGCTAAGAAAGAGTGGAATGATGTATTCAAACTTCTGAAAGCCAAGGGATTTGAAGAGACGCTTCTGCAAAGAAGATACACAAGTGTTCAAGGAGCACATGAAAAGATGATCAACATCATTAGTCATTAGAGAAATGTGAATCAAAACCACAATGAAATATGACTTCACCCATTAAGACAGCTATTACGTATTAAAAAAAAAAACAGAAAATAACAAGTGTTGATGAAGATGTGGGCAAAGTGAAACCCACATGCATTGCTTGTGGGAATGAAAAATGGTGCAGCCATGTGGAAAACCCATTGGAATTTTTTCCAAAAGTTAAACATAGAATTACCATATGATCCAGCACTTCAACTTCTAGCTGTGTACTCAAGGGAAATAAAAGCACGGACTTAACAGATACTTGACACCACTGTTCGTAGCAGTGTTATTCACAATAATAGTGGAACCAACCCTAGTGTCCATCAGCTGAAGAATGAATGAGCCAAATGTGGTATATACATACAAAGGAGTATCATTCGGCCTTAAAGAGGAATGAAAGAAATTCTGACACATACTACCAGATGGATGAACCTTGAAAACAATATGGTAAATGAAAAGAGCCAGACACAGAAGGACAAATATTGCATAATTCTGCTTCTGTGAGCCACCTATGAAGACAAATGCGTAGAAACAGAAAGTAGAATGGTGGTTTCTCGGAACCGGGGGATGGGGGATGGGGGGTTGTTGTGTAACTGTGCAGAGTTACTTTGTGGGATGACGGAAGAGTTCAGGAAAGACAGTGGGGATGGTTGCAAAACATTGTGAGTGTAGTTAGTGTCACTGAATTGTACCCTGTAAAACGTTAAAAATGGCAAGTTTTGTATTTTAGATATTTTATCATAATAAAATAAAGGGAACAAGAAGCACCTCTGTCATCAAGATGCTGTCATTATGGAGACAAGAATAAAAAATAAACAAAATTAGAGCATGGCAGGTATCAATACATGTTTGGAGGAAATCCCTCAGAGAAAGGAGCCTGTGACATAATGCGGTGGGTTTTCTATATCGAGAGTGTGAGGCGATGGAGGTGATATTTGAACAAAGACTTGAAGGCTGGGAGGAAGCAGGCTCTGTGTTTCCCTAAGTGAAAAGTATTCCAGGAAGATGGAAGCAGGGGAGGAGTGAGTGCCATGGTGCTGATGCAGAAGCAGGCGTGGTGTGTGGTGGAGACAAAAGGCTGATGTGTAACAACACAGGGAGGATGGTGCAGACCCTGTGGAAGATCATCGCAGGTCAGTGCACGATTCTGGAAGCCTTTGAGGAGAGCAGACACATGACTAGATCCTCAAGTTAGCAGGATCCCAATGGCTGCTAAATTCAGATTGGCCATATTGGGTCCAGGGCATCAAAAAATAGATGTGGCACGTCACTCCTGGGTACTCCAGGCAGGAGGTTAAGGTGCCCTGGACCAGGGACGTCATGTAGGTAGGGAGGATATATTTGGGAAACATTTGGAATGTCAAGCTGACTGAATTTTCTAATGGATGTGGTAAGTGAGGGAAAGAGAGGGGCAAGGATGGTGGTGAAATCTTTCCTCTGAGCAACTGGAAGGATGGAGTTGTGTTCCATGGAGGACGACAGAGAGTAGGATTTTGAAGGGTGCTGATCATTCTGAGAAGCCACTTGATAGCCAACTGGGGGTGTCAGTGAGAGAGCTGGATATGAATGTCTAGAGAGCAGGAGAGAGGTCCAGACTGGAGATGTTAACATGTATAGCCAGTGTAAGATGATGACAACAGATGAGCAAAAAAAAAAAAAAAAGAAAGAAAAGAAAAAAAAAAGAGTGGTATGATAAGAAGACAGCAGATCCTCAAAAAATTGGAAATAGAACTACTATATGATTCTGAAGTTCTGCATCTAGGTATTTATCCAAAAGAATAGACAGCAGGGACTCAGATATATTTGCACAACCATGCTCACGGCGGCATTGTTCACAATAGCCAAAAAGTGGAAGAAATCCAAGCACCCCTCAGTGGATGGATGGATAAACACAATGTGGTGTATACCTGCTATGGAATGTTATTCAGTCTTAACAAGGAAACAACTCATGGAAAAAAAACACGTGGATAAAACTCGAGGACGTTATGGTAAGTGAAATAAACCAGGCACAAAAAAGGGAACCACTATTTGATTCCACTAATATAAAGTATCTAAGGAAGTCAAATTCCAAAACACAGAAAATGGGATGGTGTTGCTAGGGGCCGGGAGGTGGAGGGAAGTGGGAAGTTTTTGTTTAATGGGAATAGAGCCTCAAGTTGCACAAGTTGAAAAGTTTTTTTATATTTTTGACTACATGTCAAATCTAGAACATATCACTATGTTACCAGGACACCTAGCAGATTCACCAGTGACTACAGCTCTAAAGCCCAATAGTACTGAGTGTTTGGGGAGGAAGTGACTCCACTGGGTGGGGAGCATCTCACAGGCATGGACCAGGTGGGTCGTCTCCCTTTTTGTCTCCAGCCTCCTCAACCCATGGATGTTCATTTAAGTGTTTGGGGAATGAATGAATAAATGAATGATTGGCTGCTACCTTCACCTCATCTAGCACCCCCTTCTTTTCTTCTGCCCTGGACACTCACACAGACCCTAATGAACCTACACCTGGCAGCATCATTGACATCTAGATGAGGCTGTGATCTTCCATGGTCAAGCAGGAGCTGACTAGCACCCTGCTGTAGACAACAGGGCTCAGAAATGCACCTCAGATGGGAGGCCCTTAGAGATCCACAATATCTCACTCTTCAGATGTCCTCAGAGGTCCTGGTCCAGCTTCTGGTGCTGAAGGGAAGTCCACAAATGAGGGCAAAACACGGGGTCTTCTCATTGTCTGCTCCCCTCTGGGAGGGTCTCTAGGTCTCTGGGCCATGGCGTGTCCTCTTGCTCTGTGCAGAAGCTGACGAGCTCCAGCCTGCAGTCCCTCTTCTGTTAATTGCTAGCCAAGTTCGCAGGCTCATCTCCAGCTTCCTGTTTGCCTTCCACTTCTCTTGTCAGACACAGCACTGACATACAGAACCCTCCGTGTCAGAGATGCTGCCACTGCTGCTGCCCTGCTGTGGGCAGGTGAGTTGGCCTATGGGAGACGGGGCCAGTGGGGCAGGGGCTGAGGCTGACCCTTGTTTCCCAACTGGGTCTCAGCTCAGAATCACAAATACCTTTGGGAAATGCAGCAGTCTGTGACTCTTCAGGAGGGTCTGTATGTCTCCGTGCCCTGCACCTACTCCCATCCCTGGAACTACTGGACTAACTCTGTCTCAGCTCATGGCTACTGGTTCCAGGAAGGGGCCAGTACAGACCAGGATGCTCCTGTAGCCACAAACAACCCAGATCATAAAGTGCAAGAGGAGACCCAGGGCCGAATCCGCCTCTTCGGGAACCCCCGGACCTACAATTGCTCCCTGGACGTCAGAGATGCCAGGAAAAGGGACAATGGAAAATACTTTTTTTGGATGGACAGAAGAAGTACAAAATGGAAATACAAATCTAACCATCTCTCTATCCATGTGACAGGTAAGCAATGTACTCCAGGACACATCACAGGGAAGTGCATAGGAGTCCTGGGGCAGGGCTGGGTTGCAACTGCCCTCCTTGGAGGTCATTGGGGGTAGAGTGTGTCAGGGCTCAGAAGGAGGAGCTGGACCGAAGCCTGAAGCTTCCCTCAAGGCCGCACCTCACACTCTCCATCCTGACCCTTCTGTCTACCCATCTCCTCACCAGCTCTGAGCCACACACCCCACACCTTCATCCCAGGGACCCTTCAGTCAGGCTGCCCCCAGAACTTGACCTGGTCTGTGCCCTGAGCCCATCAGCGGAGCACACCCCCCATCTTCTCCTGGACATCAGCTGCCATCAACTCCCTGGGCCCCAGGACCCATCTCTCCTAGGTACTAAAGCTCACCCCGCAGCCCCAGTACAATGGCACCAACCTCACCTGTCAGGTGAATTTCCCTGCAGTTGGCGTGACTATGGAAAGGACCATCCAACTCAATGTCACCTGTGAGTGCTGGGCCAGGACGCCTGGGTCCCTGAGGGTGTGGGGGGCAGGAGGACCAGGATGAGGGCCAAGCTTGTTTCTTTTGTCCTCGGGGCCTAGCTGAGTATGAGACCTAGAAAGACACAAGCCTGTCCCTCCTGCGATTCTGTGGCTCCTGGCGTTGGTGGGATGCCTACATTTATCTCACCCCACCCTCCCCACTGACGGGGGAAAACCTTTTTCTCATCCTAGGTGCTCCAGAGAACCCAGAAGTCAGAGTCTGCCTACGGGATGGCACAGGTAGGAAGGAGCCCTCTCATGGGGCATTGACTGGGGTGGGGTCTTTGCCAGGCCAGGTCAGAGCTGGACTTTCAGAGCTCACATGGTGGGGCTGGAGTGGGGGCTGCGGTTAGACATGAGAAGCCCCCATCAGGCCTCCTCCCCCAAGATCCTTCAACTCTGATCTTGCCAGGATGACCCACGACCTGCTGCTGCCCATACTAAATGTGCTCTTAGTCTTCCTCCAGTTACTGAAGGCCTTCGGGGAATTTTTTAGTAGACTTTATTTTTTAGAGTCATTTTAGGTTCACGGCAAAATTGAGAGGATGTTGGAGAGATTTCCCCTATACCTACTGCACTTTCCCACACATGCACAGCCTCCCCGCTATCAACATCCCCCACCAGAGGGGACATTTGTTACAACCCATGAATCTACACTGACACGTCCTTATCACCAAAAGTCTGTCATTGATACTAGGGTTCACCCTTCGTGTTGTACATTGCTTGGGTTTGGACAAATGTATAATGACATGTATTCATCGTTATAGTATCACACAGAGTTGTTTCAGTGTCCCCGTAATCTCCTTGGGTTATTTTTTGACCGTCAGTACTCCACTCTCATCATGACTTTTCTCTAGAGCCCAGCTCTCCCCCACTGCTCTGTTCCCATGGGTAATCATGTCTGACCTCTCACCAGACAGTGAGTTTCACTGGGGCTCTCTCAGTGGTGCCCATCGAACTGTTGACAGGTGATGCCCAGACACACCTCCCTCACCCTGGGTGTTGGGTTCCCAGGAGGCATGGCCAGGCAGGGCAGGGAGAGCTGTCTGGTGACCTGAAGGTCTGAGAAATCTCCCACTTCCACCCCCTTCCAGAAGCATGAAAGACCACCTTTGACCTTGAGTGACAGGGCCAGTGGAGGACAGGAGAGGAGATTCAGACACCCTCCCTGGGAGAAAGGAGGGCAAAGGCCTTTCAGCCTCCCATAGGGCTCTGTATGTGTGTGTGCCTCTCTATCTCTGGAATGCCCACAAGGCCCAGAGCCTCAAGCCCCTGCTGCAGCCATACCTATGGGCTGTTGCTGAGAGACCATGGATGGAGAAGAAGCTGGGTCCCAGAAGAGATGGAGTTTGCTGGACAAGATTGGGGGGCCTGGATAGGTGGTGTCACATGGACCCTGTCCTTCTGAGAGGGCTGAGGTCCTATGATGGGTGGGACAATCTAGATGCTGAACCCTGGATGGGGTGTGAGGTGCCCCTCTCTATGTGCTGGAGAAGAAAGGGACACAAGTCTGTTCATCAAGATTGGAGTTCACCCCAAGTATCTCTTGTCTGCAGGGGAACCAGGGACCAGGGCAGGAGTGAATCAGGGGGCCATTGGGGGATCTGGTGTCACCGCACCACTCACTCTCTGCCTCTGCCTCATCTTCTTCATGTGAGCTGGGTTGGGTGTGGGCCAAGTCGTGGTGAAGAGGGACCTGGATGGCTTGTGAGGGCCCAAAGCAAGAGCGGGGGATACAGTGGTGGTGAGAATCCAGCTGGTAGCCTCTGAGCCAGGCATGAGTGTGTTCCCAGCCCTGGTTCCAGACTTCCAGGAGTGAGGGTACCTTTTTACAAAGTCTCGTTATGAAGGGCTTCAGCTCACCCCACCATCGACCTGCCTTAGTCACTTATTCCAGCCTCAAAAGAGTGACCCTGTGTCGTAGACCCTGGTGTCTCCCATCAGAGTGAATGCCCGCAGGAAGAAAGCAGCCAGGACAGCACTAGGTGTGCATGACATCCACTCTGCCGTTGGGCCAGCTTCCTTGGTGAGTGATATGGGCATCCTGGCATGCAGTCTGCCCTCCACATCTCCCTGGGGTAGCCCACAGTCATGCTCCATTCGGCATGTCCAGAAATAGCTCATCACCTTCCTGTTTGTTTGAAAACGTAGGTTTTATTGTTACAGGCATGCACCACATAATGGTGTTTCATTCAACAATGGACTGCATATATGACAGTAGTACCTACCATAAGATTAGTACCATACAACCTAGGTGTGTACTGGGCTATGCCACCTAAGTTTTTTTGTTTGTTTGTTTTACAGACATGTACTGACACTCATTTTAATGAGATCAGTCTGGATGCTGTGTTGAGAGATCCTGTCGCAGGATAGGGTAGAAGAGAGGAGACTAGATAAGGATGACACTCAAATAATCCAGGCAGGAGATGATGCAGATTGTATTAGTTTGCTGGGGCTGCCAGAACAAGATACCATCAACTGGGTTGCTTAAACTACAGATGTTTGTTTTCTCGCAGCTCTGAAGGCTGGAAGTCCAAGATCAAGGTGCCAGCAGGATTCGTTTCTCCCGAAAACTCTGTTTGCTTATAGATGGCCACCTTCTCACTATGTCCTCCCATGGTCTTTTCTCTGCACACACGCATCCCTAGCATCTCTTCTTCTACTTATAAGGACATGAGTCCTTTTGGGCCTTGCCCTAATGCCCTCCTTTAAACTTTATTACCTCTATAATGGCCCTGTCTCCAAATACAGTGACATCAGGTGTTAGAGTTTCAACATATGAATTTGAGAGGACACAATTCAGTCTATAAGACAGACATAATCCAGGGTAACAATGACTAATGTAGTGTGAAGAAGTTAGGTTCTGGATACATTTTGAAGGTGGAGCCAACAGGATTTGTTAAGGGAGTGGTAGAGTGCATGTGGATTATGATCAAGCATAACTCACTACCTCTACCTCGTCAGTGTCATAGATGTCAAAGATGACACCATAGACGTCCATAGATGTCATAGACATCCATAGAGGTTATAGATGTCCGTAGATGTCAAATATGACTCCATAGATGTCATAGGCCTCCATAGATGTAATAGATGACACCAAAGATGACATACATATTCATTGACATCATAGATGTCATAGATATTCATAGATGTTAAGATGACCATAGATATCTGTAGATGTAAAAAATGACTCCATAGATGTCAAATATGAGCTGTAGATGTCATAGATTTCCATAGTGGGAAAACATGACACCAAAGATGTCCATAGATAGCCATAGATGTCATAGATGTCCATAAATGTCCATAGGTATCAAAGATGACTCTAATGTGGTTACCCTGAGCAACTTAAAGAATTGAACTGCCAATTCCTGAAATTGCCAACTCCACAGGATGAGTACGTTTTCAAGAGGGGATCAAATTTTATTTTGATTAATAAAAGTTTGAGGTGTCTCTGAGATGTCCAGGTGAAGATGACAAGTAGATGGCAAGAGTTTGGAGCTCAGGAGAGGAGCCCATGTGCAAGACACAGAGGTTTGGGAGTCCTCTGCATCAAGGTCTGATAGTGGATGAAACCACAAAGAAGAAAAGTGGTCCACGGGAAGAACCCTGGGATCCTGCAGCAATTAGAGTCAGAGAGATAGGGTTGAAACAGCAAGAAGACCACTGAGAAAAACTAAATGACCAAGAGGGTGTAGGGCTGGGTCCTGGTGAGACGTAGAGAAGGGGAGATGGAACCTCAGGGAGGAAGGAGTGCTCATTTGTTTCAAATGCTAATAAGTCCGTAGGATAGGGTCTGAGAAATGACCATTTAAATTTAGCTAAGTGGTATCACAGCTGATCTTGACAAAAGTAGATCTGGCAGACTGGTAGAGGCAGATATCTTGATTGGAGTGAACGAGAGGAGAGGAAGTGGCAAGACTCTTTTGAGAAATTTTGCAGTCAATCCAGAGCTGAGAAATGAGTCTGCAGCAGAAAATTGTTGTACTCCTAAAGCCCTTGGCTTTCCGGGTGAGAGCACTGTCTTTTGTTTTAATGTGGTGACTTTTTGTGGGGTCCTGGATGGGGATCTTCATCCCTGACTCCTTTCTCCAGAGACTGGAGAGAGGCTGGAAATGTGGTTAATAACTGATCATGCCTGTGTGAGGAAGCCTCCATGAAAATCCCAAAAGTACGGAGTTCTGGGAGCTTCCAAGTTGAACATGTGGAGGTGGTGAGAGGGTGGTGCACTCAGAGAGAGCATGGAAGCTCCGCGCCCTTTCCCGACTACCTTGCCCTATTCATCTTTTCCATCTAGATGTTCATTTGTGTCCTTTGTCGTGCCCTTTTATAATAAGCTGGTACACAGTAGGTAAACTGTTTTCCTGCATTCTCTGAGCCACTCTAGCAAATTAATCGACTCCGAGGAGGGGGCCATAGTGATCTCCAATTTATAGTGAGTTGGTCAGAAGCACAGGTAACAACGTGGATTTGAGATTGGCATTGGAAGTGGCATTGGGGGCTTCCTAGTAGGACTTAGCCTTTAACCTCTGGGATCTGACGCTATACCTAGTAGATAGTGTGAGAATTGAGTCCAACTCTAGGTCACCCAGCTGGTGTCACCGAGAATTCTTTGTGGTTGGGGAAAAAACTCCCACACATCTGGTGTCAGAAGAGCTGTGAGTGTGATAGTAGTGTGAGAGGAAAGGAGACACACACAGGAGGAGAAGTAGTTTTTCATAAACACCTCCCTGTGTATCCAGTGCCCAGTACATAAAAGAGGCCATGAAAAAGTGGCTCTGTGACCTTGGGAAGAACCTAACCTCTCTGAGACTTAGTTTCTTTGTCTGTAAAATACTAGTATTTTCCACATAGGTCTGTGTAAGTGGTCAGTATAATTGGAAAGCAATCAATAGGTGCTATATTTGTTGGATAATTGTATAAATGGGACCTTAAGATATATTTGAAAAATGGAAGAATGAATAAATGTTCTGTCAGAAACAATTCACTTCATGGATGCTCTCTGCCTTCTCTGTGCCCCCCCCCAGCTCCTCTGCTCTTACCCCCTTCTTTGATCTCCACACAAGGTCACCAGAAGGAGTCCAAGTTAGACAGCCCCTCTGACCCCACAAGCTCTGCAGCGACCACCTCTGCCTTGGGGATGGCATGAGAGTTGCATTACACCTCTCTGAGCTTTAACAGTATGAATCCTCTGGAGGGAACCTACAGGACCCAGTGAAGAACCAACCAGAGCATCAGTCTTTGCTGGAGTGTCCATATGCTCTATGGGAAATGAGAGCCAAGGCTGATTCTTGGAGACGTGACATCACCATAGGCATTGGGTTTATAAACTATTGTATGTGATTTTCCTGCTATACTGGAACTATATTAAGCTTTTCAATCAGAGAGGCATGGAATAAAGTACATGCTCTATTATTTATTAAGAGAATGACATCAGGCAAGCCACGTTACCCCTCCATGTCTCGATTTCCTGCTTTGTGAAATGGGTATAAGAAGTCCTACCTCACAGATTGCTGTGAAGATTGAATAAAAGTACATATGGAAAACACCCAGCAGAAGTTCTGGTACAATGTGAGAGTTGAGTGCATCCTGACTCCTTCTCCCTTGAACAGAAAGGCCTTAGTCACATTTCACCCAGAGGCTAGGAGTGTCCTGTCCCAGACATCACATCAGCAACATGTCAGTTCACTCTCTACTCAAAGCCCTCTCATGGATCCCTGCCCTGAGTTGGCCTCCAGCATCATCTCTCTCCACTCCTGAATCTTCCCTTTCCATCCAACCTGCTCCTACTAGTCCTGCTATAGGAAAAATCAGACATTAACATTTAGAAAATTTCTGAAAACTCAAAACAGACCATAGTCAAAAATTTCTCTATCTCCTCAATCCAAAAGAATAATTTAAAAGCTTTCCAACTTGACATTCTAAGCCAGGGATCAGAAAACCTTTTTTGAAAAGGGCCAAATAGCAAATATTTTAGGCTTGCAAGCTGTATGGTCACTGTTGCAATATTCAACTCCATGTTTGTAACATGAAAGCAGCCATAGAAACTGCAAACGAATTAACGTGGCCGTGTTTCAACAAAATTTTGTTTACAAAAGCATGCAGCACACGGGCTGTTGTTTTCTGACCTCTACTCTAGGTTGTTCTTCATCTCACCCTGTATACCTCTCCATCACCATATCCTAACCCATGAATCCCTCAAATCATTCTCTAAGTGCCCCCATTCTGATGCACTCCTCACTGCCTCTGTGCATCCACGGCCCTCCTCCAGGAAGGTCCATCATCATGTCATCGTTGGCTAACACCAGCTTAGAAATATACGTCTGGATTGAGAATATAGAGGGAAGAAAGAGCTCATAATCTTCCTCCTAAAAATACTTAATTTTTTAATTTTAATAAAAATAAGTTTAAACAGAAATAGCCTAAAATTCACCCACACCACCCAGACCATGACAGGTAGAAAGCATTATGCCATAAGTTCATAAAGTGACTCTTAAATAAACAAATGGAAGAATCAGGTGTGATGTAAAAAATTCCTGATACCTAACCTCCCCCTGCCCTACATCCAGAATGGACAGTTGAGTCAGACTTCTGTTTATGAGAATGTCAGGGTGGATCATGTGGGTCAACCCACCTGAGAAAAACATTAAAAACTGACGGTTAGACTCACAATTCAGACAAGATGGCATCGACCCATTTGTTCTCTGCTTCTCCTCTCTGTTCACAACTATGCACCCTGTAAATGGTGCAAGAGACAACCAAAGGAGACTTCTGAAAGATAGTAAGAAGAAGCTGAACTGGTTTAGGACCACAGGACTGGAGGAGGAATACCGAAGCAGGACATCTTGGTACCCCCAACACCCAACAGAGAAAGGACTCTCAGACTCATGGTTTCTCAAATCCTGACCAAGAAACTGAAGGCAGCCAGGCAGACTCATTCCTCTCCTGGATGGAAGTAGAGCCCCTCTGACAATATCAGGAGAGTCCTATACCACCAGCAAGGGAGATCGATTGGAGCCAGAAATAATTGTCCAAGCAGTGCTTACCTTCCCCGTCAGGCCTGAGACCATCCTCTCCTGCCCAGAGGCACTGGGGCAGGTGGACAGAATGGGAGGAAGGGATCCAGGCATAGTGTCCGATATTCCTGCCTCTGACACTCAGTTTTCTCCTTTGTCAAATGTGAAGAATAGCCTCCTCACTTTCAGAGTTTTCATTTGTTTTGTTTGATGAGGTCGGCATGAACCAAGCTTTTTAAAGGAGCAGCACAGAGGTCAGTAAACAGAAAATCTAAGCAAGAACATCCCCTTTCCCTATGGCTCAGCCAGGTGGGGCAGACAGACATCGCCCACAGAAGGGACAATGCCTGAGAGTGAACAGAAGAGGTAGGAGAAGGAACAGAGAGAGATTAGCACCACCCACACCTGACTGTCTCTTCCTCCTCTGGCTCCATCCATCCCCACCTCTTTATCCTCCTGGCCCCAAACTGGTACCATCAGCCTCTGCTCAGGTCCTTCTGCAGAGCTGGGAGTTACCTGAGCACAAATCCTGACCCTGTTTCATCACCACGGACAGCACCAGCTCCTCCAGCCTTGGTCTCCCCAGTAACCAGAGTGTCTCCTGGTGGATGGAGCCCCCTGGGGGGGGCAACAATTTACCAGCCCCCAGTGCAGAATGGGAGGAACCTGGGGAAGGGTCTGGAGACATCCTAGGTCAATGATGCTGGTGAAGGGTCTCCAGAAACTGCCAGGGTGTGCCTCGATCCTTGGACTTGTGTTCTTCATCTCCTACTGGTGTTAACTAAGGATTGGGCACTGTACTGAGATGCGGATGGTTTAGCCAGGGGTGTCCCAGTAAGTAGATAGAATAGCGAAGCCAGTCTCAGGTCATCATTGGTGAGAAAGCATTAATCACTTAAGGGAGGAGTCCTTACGGCATTTCACAGCTGTTGTAAGACCTTGGGAAAAATAAACTTTCCATTTAATTTTGTAGCTGTGCCCCACCCACCCTGAACCCCATGCATCCCTGAAGGAATGCTGTCTGTCTTTCTCCATCTAAGCTGATTTTCACTCTCAGTCTGGGACAGGTTTTTCCTTTTTCCAGGTTTTCTCACGTTTCTGCCTGGAGCCTTCTGGCCTCTGGCTAGGTGGTCTCAACCACTCGAGGGCTCCCACCCCACCTCTGCCCAAACACTTTCAGCAGTACTAGCCCAGGCTGCCCTGAGCCCCAGAGTGATGAAGTGGCAGGAATTCTGGGTCCTGATAGGGCTGGAAACAGGAAGTTCACACCCTCCCAACACTCCCCTACCTGTGCCCCTCTGTGGGTCCTCATCCTGCTCAGGAGTGCCCACTAGAAACTGGCTTCCTCCTCCCCTATGGCCTTTCCAGGATCTACTATATTAGGCAATTGGGGCCCTCCCGGGTAACCCCTTATCTGAGTCCCTCAAACACCAGGACAGGGTTCAATAGCTGGTCACCCTCAAAGCCAGCATTCTACAGGCAGGAAGGAGGGGTAACAGGGTGCTGGGGGGGTGCACAGTGGGAGGAAGGGGGGATAATGCTGTCCGTGGTGCAGAAACAGGGTCAGGATTTGAGCTCTGGTACCTAGCAGTTCTGCAGAATGGCCTGAGGGTAGTTTGGAAGCAGGAGGACAAAGAGGTGGGGATGGATGGAACCAGGGGAGAAGCAATCAGGAATTGGTCGTGCTGGTCTCCTCTCTCTTCTCCTTCTCCCTCCTCCCCTGTTCACTCTCAGGCATTGTCCCTGCTGTGGACAATGTCTGTCTGCCCCACCTGGTTGAGCCACAGGGTAAAAGTATTCTGATCTCACTCCTGTTTTCCCTGGCAGGGTTGGGGGCCTCCAGAAAAGGAGAGACAAGAAAAATTTGAGCTCCTTTGCCCTTAGGGCAAGAGAGTGTCCTTGACATGAGACCCCAGATGAAAGGGCCAGATGTGGGGACACCATGATCATTGTCTCCCAAACCTCTCTCTGCACCCCCTGGTGTGGAGCACTTCGCATTAGGGAAGCATCTTCGCTGAGTTGGCCCTGCACCTACACAGAAAAACAAACAAACTTGTTTTTCTTTCAATTATTTTATTGAAGTCATAATGGTTTATAACATTGCGTAATTTCATGTGTACATTATTATTTATTAGTTTCTGTATAGACTGCATTGTGCTCATCACTCATAGTCTAATTTTTACCCGTCACCATACATATGTGTTCCTTTAACCCTTTTGCCCACACCCCAGCCCCCTTCCCCTCTGGTAAACACTAATCTGTTCTCTGTATCCATGTGTTTGTTTATGTTCCACATATGAGTGAAATCATGCATTATTTGTCTTTCTCCATCTGGCTTATTTCACCTAACATTATACCCTAAAGGTCCATCCATGTTGTTGCAAATGGGATGATTTTGTCTTTTTTATGGCTGAGGAGGATTCCATTGTGTATATATACCACATCTTCTTTATCCATTCATCCGTAGAAGGGCACATGTGCTGCTTCCATCTCTTGGCTATTGTGACTAATACTGCAAAGAACATGGGGGTGCATAAATCTTTTAGATTGTTGATTTCAAGTTCTTTGGATAAATACCCAGCATGGGATAGCTGGACCATATGCTATTTCTATTTTTAACTTTTTGAGAAATTTCCACACTGTCTTCCATGGTGGCTGCACCAGTGTGCATTCCCACCAGCAGTTTATGAGGGTTTCCTTTTCTCATCAACCTCTCCAAAATTTGTTAGTTTTTGTCTTGGTAATTATAGCCATTCTGACAGGTTTAAGGTGATATCTTATTGTAGTTTTGATTTGCATTTCCCTAGTAATTAGTGATGTTGAACATCTTTTCATATGTCTGTTGACCATCTGTATATCTTCTTTGGAAAAATGTCTGTTCATACCTTCTGTTCATTTTATGATCAGGTTGATTGTTTTTTGGTGCACGAGTTGTTCAAATTTTTTGGAAATTAACCCCTTTTCTGAAACATGATTTGCAAATATTTTCTCCCAGTTGGTGGGTTGTCTTTTCCTTTTGTACATAGTTTCCTTTGCCTTGCAGAAGATTTTTAGTCTGAAGTAGCCACATTTGTTGTTTTTTTCTTTTGTTTCCCTTCCTGAGTAGACATGGTATTTGAAAAGATGCTGCTAAGACTGATGTCAAAAAGTGTACTGCCTATATTTCCTTCTAGGATTTTTATGTTTTCAGGTCTTACATTCAAGTCTTTAATAAATTTTTAGCTAATTTCTGTGTATGGTGCAACATAATGGTCTTCTTTCATTCTTTTGCAAGTGGCTGTCCAGTTTTCCCATGCCTCCAGCCTTGTTCCTTTTTTTTCTCAGGATTACTTTGGCAATTCAAGGTCTTTTGTTGTTCCATATAAATTTTAGGATTCTTCGTTCTATTTCCAAGGAGAATGTTGTTGAGATTCTGATTGGAATTGCATTGAATCCGTAGATTGCTTTAGGCAATATGGACATTTTAACTATGTTTATTCTTCTAATTCATGAGCATGAAATATCGTTCCCTGTCATTTTATCTTCTTCAAAGTCTTTCAATGATGTCTTACAGTTTTCAATGGATAGGTCTTTCACCTCTTTGGTTAAATTGATTCCTAGATATTTTATTCTTTTTGTTGCAATTGTAAATTGGATTGTATTCTTGACTTCTTTTTCTGCTAGTTCATTTTTTTGTAAGTAGATTTTGTACCCTGTAACTTGTAGTTGTTGATTATTTTTAATAGTTTTCTGGTTGACTCTTTAGGGCTTTCTATGTAGAGAATCATGTCCTCTGCACACAGAGAGACTTTCATTTCATTCTTTTTGATAATAAATGGATTCCAATTTGGATTACGTTTATCTCTCTTCTTTTTGTGTAATTGCTCTGGCCAAAGCCTCCAGTACTGTGTTGAATAGGAGTGGTGAGAGTGGGCACCTTTGCCTTGTTCCTGTTCTCAGATGGATGGATTTTAGTTTTTTCATCAATAAGTATTATGTTGGCTGTGGGTCTGTCATATATGACCTTTATTATGTTGAGATACTTTCCTTCTATACCCATTTTATTGAGAGTTTTTGTCATAAATGAATGTCAGGTCTTGTCAAATGCCTTCTCTGCATCTATTGAGATGATCATGTGATTTTTATTCCTCATCTTGTTAATGTGGTGAATCACATTGATTGATTTGTGGATGTTGAAACATCCCTGCATCCCTGGTATAAATCCCACTTGATCGTGGTGTATAATCCTTTTAACATACTGCTTTATTTGGTTTGCAAATATTTTGTTGAGGATTTCTGCATCTATGTTCATCAGCATTATTGGCCTGTAATTTTCCTTCTTTGTGCTGTCCTTGCCTGGTTTTGGTATCAGAGTAATGTTGCCCTCACAGAATGAGTTAGGAACTGTCCATGTTCTTCATTTTTCTGGAATAGTTTGAGAAGGATAAGTATTAAGTCTTCTTTGAATGTTTGGTAGAATTTTCCAGAGAAGCCATTTGGTGTTGGACTTTTGTTTTTTGGGAGATTTTTGATTACTGGTTCAATCTCTTGACTTGTGATTGGTCTACTCAGAGTCTCTATTTCTTCTTGGTTCAGTTTTGGGAAGTTGTATGAGTCTAAGAATTTATCCATTTCCTCTGGGTTATCAAATTTGTTGGCATATAATTTTTCATAGTATTCTCCTATAAGCTTTTGTATTTTTATGGTATCCATTGTAATTTCTCTTCTTTCATTTCTAATTTTATTTATTTGAGCTTTCTTTCTTTTTTCGTTAGTGAGTCTGGGTAAGGGTTTGTCAATTTTGTTTATCTTCTCTAAGAGCCAGCACTTAGTTTCATTGATGCTTTGTACTGTATTTTTAGTCTCTATTTCATTTATTTCTGCCCTAATTATTATTATTATTTCCCTCTTTCGGCTGACTTTGGGCTTTGTTTGTTCTTCTTTTTCTAGTACAGTCAGATGTATTTTAAGATTACTTATTTGAGATTTTTCTCGTTTGTTGAGGTGGACCTGTATTGCTATGAATTTCCCTGTTATAACTGCTTTTGCTGCATCCCATAAGAGTTGATATGTTGTAATTTCATTTTCATTTGTCTCCAGGTATTTTTAAATTTCTCCTTTGATTTCTTCATTGATCCAATTGTTGTTCAGTAGCTTGTTGTTTGACTTTCCCAGCTTTTTTCTTGTAGTTGATTTCTAGTTTCATATCATTGTGGTCGGAAAAGATGCTTAACGTGATTTCAATCTTCTTAAATTTATTGAACCTTGCATTATTTGTCAACATATGGTCTATTTTTGAGAATGTTCCATGTGCACTTGAGAAGAATGTGTATTCTACTGGTTTTGGATGGAATGTTCTGTATATATCTGTTAAGTCCATCTGGTCTAGTGTTTCTTTTAAGGCCACTGTTTCCTTGTTGACTTCCTCTCTGGGTGATCTATCCACTGATGTAAGTGGAGTGTTGAGGTCTCCAACTATTATTGTGTTGCTGTCAATATCTCCCTTTAGGTCTGTTAGCAGTTGCTTTATATACTTTGATACTCCTGTGTTAGGTGCATATATATTCATAAGTGTTATTTCCTCTTGTTAGAATGTCCCTTTTATCATTATATACTGCCCCTCTTTGTCTCTCATTGTCTTTTTTATCTTGAAGCCTACTTTGACGGATGCAAGTATGGCAACACCTGCTTTCCTTTGCTTGTCATTTGCTTGGAGTATAGTCTTCCATTCCTTTACTCTGAACCTACGTTTGTGTTTAGAGCCGAGATGTGTTTCCTGGAGGCAGTATATTGTTGGGTCTTGTTTTGTAATCCATCCAGCCTCTGTGTCTTTTGATTGGATAATTCAATCCATTTACATTTAGAATGATTATTGATATATGAGGGCTTAATATTGTCATTTTCTCTCTTGTTTTTGGGGTGTTCTATGTCTCCATTGTGTCTTTTCCCTTGTATTTCTGACTTCCATTTCAGTTTGGTGGTTTTCTCAGGTTTCTCTTTATCTATGATTTGCGGCTCTGCTCTGATTTTTTGTGTAGTAGTTACCGTAAGGTTTGTATAAAAGATATCCTAGATGAGATAGTCCATTTTCTGATAGCCTCTTATCTCTATTAACATAAGCAGGTTCCATCCCTTTCCCCTTCCCCTTCTCAGTTACTGTCATCAAATTTGTTATTTTTATGTTGTGAGATTGTGGCCACATTGAAGTGTTTATAATTATTTTTAATTCTTTCCTTCCCTTTATCTTTTACATTATAATTAAGTGTTTGCTAACCTGTTCTGATAGACAGCTATGATTTTCTGATTTTGTCTGACTTTTTATCTGTTTATGCAAAGGTTTGTAAACATTTGCCTTTCGTTACAGGTAGTAGGGCTTCCTTCATCATTTCCTGAATGGGACATCTAGTGGTGACGAACTCCCTCAGCTTTTGTTTATCTGGGAAAGTGCTTATTTATCCATCATATCTGAAGGATAGTTTCACTGGATAGAGTATTCTTGGCTTTCAAAGTTTTTGTCTTTCAGTATTTTAAATATATCATTCCATTTTCTACTAGCCTGTAAATTTTCTGCTGAGAAATCCACTGAAAGCCATATAGAGGTTCCTTTTTAGGTTATTTTCTTCTGCCTTGCTGCCCTTAGTATTTTTTCTGTGTCATTGACTTTTGCCAGTTCTACTATTATACGCCTTGAAGAAGGTCTTTTTGCATTGATGTAATTAGGAGTTCAATTGACTTGATGTATTTGTAAGTCCAGTGTTTTTTTGCTCAGATTTTGGAAGTTCCAAGCTATTATTTCTTTGAACAATCTCTCTGATCCTTTTTCCCCCTCTTCTCCCTCTGGAATACCTATAACTTTATATCACTTTTCCTGATTGAGTTAGATATTTCTTGAAGAATTTCTTCATGTTTTTAAAACCTTGGTTCTTTCTCCTCCTCTACCTGAAGTATTTCTATATTTCTCTGCTCTGATTCACTAATTCTGTCCTCTATAACATCAGCTCTACTTTTTATTTTTATATTATGTTTTATCTCATTAATTGTTTTCTTTATATCCAGAATTTGGTTCCTTTAAAGTTTCAGTATCTTTAGTGAAGTATTCCTTCTGTTCATTAATTTTATTACTGAGCTTGTTGAACTGTCTTTCTGAGTTTTCTTGTAACTCACTGAAGTTCTTCATGAGAAATATTTTGAATTCTCTTTCATTTAGATTATAAACTTCTGTGACTTCAGGATTGGTTTCTGTAGACTTGTCATTTCCTTCTCATCTGAAGTGTTACTCTGGTTTTTCAGGGTGTTTGATGAGTTGATCTTTTGCTAGTGCATTTGTGGTGGTACCAGGGTTCAGATTCCACCTGACACGGCTGGGGGTGTGAGGACAGGGCTGTATTTTCTGATTCCGCCCCGTCTGCTGGTAGTTGTGCCAGCAGGGCCACTCTGAGTTTGCAAGTGCTGGCCACAAGTGCTCTTTAGGTTGTGCTCACATGGGTGGGGTCTTTGCATTTGTCACATGGGTCATGCACTGCAGGCAGAGACTCTGTGCTCAGCAGCGTACTGGCTGAGCTGCAACATTAGGTGAGAGGGGTGCCTATGTGGGGGTTGAGCTGCTGCCACTTGGTGCAGAGCATTCCCATGGGCAGTGCTGCTGTGACAACAGGTTAACACTCTGATAGCTCCCATGTGGGTCAGGCTGCGCCTACCTCTTCTTTCTGTTGCACTGGCCAAGGCGTGAGGATTCACAACCTGGCTCACTGATGCTGGGGAGAGAGAGAGGGGTGTGGATATCTAGTTCAACAGCTTCCCAGGGATGCAATCCACCCATCCACAGATGTACGGCTGTGTGGATCTCTCAGGAGTCCTGTTGTGCTGTGTAGGGAATCCTCTGTTGTTTAATGAGTGTTCATTTAGTTATAAGTTAGTGGGAAGAGACAAAGGGAACAACTCACTCCACCGTGATGTTGAAATCACTCTTAGTTTATAATAGTTTATAAATTTTAGGTGTACCTCATTATATTTAGAACACATCATGTTCACCACCCCAACTAACTACTGTCTTCACCATACACATGTGCCCTGTCACCTCTTTCACCCTCTTCCCTTCCCCCTCCCCTCTGGTAACCATCAATCTAATGTCTGTATCTATCTTTTTCTTATTGTTGTTGTTTTTACCTTCCACTTATCAGTGATATCATATGGTATTTGATTCTCTTAGTTTGACCTATTTCACTTAGCATAATACCCTCAAGGTCCATCCATGTTGTTGTAAATGGCAAGATTTCATCTTTTTTTATGACTGAGCAGTAACCCATTATGTACATATACCACATCTTCTTTCTCAGTTCATCCACTAATGGGCACTTAGGTGGATTCCAAGTCTTTGGTATTGTGGATAAGGCTGCAATGAACATAGGGGTGCATATATCTTTTTGAATTAATGTTTTTATATTCTTTGGATAAATACCCAGAAGTGGAATAGCTGGATCACGTGGTATTTCTGTTTTTAATTTTTTGAGAACTCTCCATACTGTTTTCCATGGTGGCTGCACCAGTTTGCATTCCCACCAGCAGTGTATGAGTGTTCCCTTTTCTCCACATCCTCTTCAACACTTGTTATTTCTTGTCTTGTTAATTATAGCCATTCTGAGGGGTGCGAGGTGATATCTCATTGTAGTTTTGATTTCCCTAATAATTAGTGATGTTGAACATCTTTTCATGTTCCTGTTGGCCTTCTGTATATCTTCTTTGGAGAAATGTCTGTTCAGGTCCTTTGTCCATTTTTTAATTGAATTGTTAGATTTTTGTGGTTGAGATGTATGAGTTCTTTATATATTTTGGTAATTAACCCCTTATCAGCTATATGGTTTGCAAACATCTACTCCCAGTTGTTAGGTT
>CM053541.1:9118260-9176311 GCA_028646465.1 Rhinoceros unicornis | reverse complement strand
TGATGTTGAACATCTTTTCATGTTCCTGTTGGCCTTCTGTATATCTTCTTTGGAGAAATGTCTGTTCAGGTCCTTTGTCCATTTTTTAATTGAATTGTTAGATTTTTGTGGTTGAGATGTATGAGTTCTTTATATATTTTGGTAATTAACCCCTTATCAGCTATATGGTTTGCAAACATCTACTCCCAGTTGTTAGGTTGTCTTTTCATTTTATTGATGGTTTCCTTTGCTGTGCAGAAGCTTTTTAGTCTGATGTAGTCTCATTTGTTTATTTTTTCTTTTGTTTCCCTTGTCTAGTGAGACATGGTATTCAAAAACATACTACTAACACTGATTTCGAAGAGTATACTGCCTATGTATTCTCCTAGGAGTTGCATGGTTTCAAGTATTACATTCAAGACTGTAAAAGACTTTGAATTAATTTTTGTGGATGGTGAAAGATAATGTCTACTTTTATTCTTTATTTCCTTGACTATCCTGTTTTCCCAACACCATTTATTGAAGAAACTATTCTTTCTCCATTGAATGTTATTGGCTTCCTTGTCAAAAATCAGCTGTCCACAGGTGTATGGGTTTAATTGTAGGGTCTCAATTCTGTGACTATTCTTGTTCCAGTACCATGTTGTTTTGATTACTATAAAACATATTTTTCTTTTGATGAAGTCCAAACTATACAATTTGTTCTCTGTCCAACTGCTCGAAGGTCAGAGTGTGGGGTGGGGTGAGGACCAGGCACAAGTGCTCCCACATCCAGTGTGCAGGAGAGCCTGGAGAACCAATGTCCAGAACCCTACTGGGAGCACAAGGACACAGGATTGTGATGCAGCAGGTGAATCTGTTCTTGTCCCATTTCCCAGCAGGGAGATCAGGACCTGTGGCAGGGGTGGTTCTGGTGGCCATTGAGGAATCTGTTGTGAAGACTCTGCTCCTGTTCCTCTGCCTCATCTTCCTCATGTGAGCATTGTCCCAAGGGAAAGGGTAGGTGTGGGAAGGGCTGGGAACCAGTGACTGAGTCCCAGAACCAGTGCTTGCAAGGCCCAAATGGGTCAGGGGGCAGGGCAGGCAGAAGGCTGACAGGGGTGGAGTGGTTGTGGGGAATCCACTAGGGCAGTCGTGGTTCCCCGCCCACTGACTGTCCAGGATGGGAGGTACCAGTGTGCTCAAGATGGTCTGTGAAGCCAGACCTTCCCTCTCCCCCCTCAATCACCACTCCATCCCCAGAACAGGGAAGAAGGGGTGAGTCTGTTGCCCATATAACCATAATCCAAGTAGACAGAAAGACCCTGGTCTCTTATCTCAGAATGAGGTCCGGCAGGAGGAAGATGATGAGGCCCACAGAAAGTGTGAAGGATGCAAACACCAGTCCAGGTTAATCCCTCAGGTAAGGGACATCAGTGTCTCACTGATGTGAGACATCCAACCAACATCCCACCGCACCCCTCCCTCTGGGGGGCCCCCAGGATTGCTATGCTCAGCATGGCCAAAGTTGAGCTGCCATATTCCTCTTCAAACCAACTTCTTTGCTGGGTTCCTTCTCACACTGATTATGCCATGGCCCCCGTATCTAAGGCCTGAACTGGGGTGTGATAATGCACATTGCCTTCCTTCCTTTCTCCAGAATCCAATAAATCACTTTTTGTCCATTCTTGTCCTAATCACAGATCATCTTGCTGCCTGTCTCCTCCTCCGACTCTGGTTGTTCCTGCGGCCTCATCTCTTCCCCAGATCTCTGAACCCACCTCACCTCCTGCCTCCATCTCTCCTCTAACACAGGCCTCCAGACTGTGTTTCTGGAGGCCATTATCATCCACCTCTTACACTGTATGAACAGCCATGTCTCCTCTCCATGGCCAGAGACTGAGCTGCAAACCCCACAGGCTGGAATTGAAGGCCTGGCATGGTCTGTCACATGCTGGACTCTCCACCCAGATTCCTGCCTCTCCCTGCATCTGGCAATGTCTCCACTCACAGCTGGGCCAAGACCTCTGTGACTATGAGACTTTGCATAAGCAGTTCCTTCTCCTGAAATGCCCTTCCCTCTCCATTCTAGCCTCTTCAAGTTCTGCTCCTCCCTCAGGCTCAGTCTTAAATGTCACCCAGTGTGTGTGTGTGTGGGGGGGGGGTGTAATCCTTGTATGGTTCTGAGCACAGTAACATTCTTTAATTTATTTATAAACTCTTGAGCAAGTATTATGGAACACCTACTATGTGCCAACATTGTCGTAGGTGCCGAGGGTGCTTTGGTAAACACAGCATCCAAAATCTCTGTCATCACAAGCCTGTCATTCTGGAGACGAGAAAGACAGAAATCAAAAGAAATAAATAAGACACAACATTAAAGCATGTTGGATGGTAATGTGTGTTTGAAAATCATGCAGGGAAAGGAGCACATGACATCTTGGGGACAATGTTCTACATCTGAGGATGTGAGGCGTGATGTTGGAGCAAAGACATAAGATGGCAGGAAAGGAAGTTCTGCATTTGCCTGAGGGAAAATTATCCCAGGAAAAGGGAACATAGAGGACAGTGAGTGGAATAGTCTGAGGCAGAAGCACGCCTGGTGTGTTGGGGAAACAGGAGGAAGAAGTCTGACAGCAGAGGGAGGCACAGGGAGGGGAGGAGCTGGGAGGATGGTGCAGACCCTGTGCTGGTGCAGAGCTTGTGAGGCCTTCTAGGAAATGTAAGAATCTGGACCCCTTGGAGGACATGATTGAACTTTCATTTTCACAGGATCCGCATGGCTGCTCTGTTCAAAAAAGGCCAGAGCCAGCTCTGATGTCCTAGTGGTTAAAGCTCTGTGGTCACCTCTTCGGCGGCCCCGGTTTACTTCCCTGTCACAGAACCACACCACCTGTCTATTGGTTGCCATGGTGTGGCAGCAGCTCACATAGAAAAACTAGACCAACTTACAACTAGGGTGTACAACCACACACTGTGGCTTTGGGGAGTAAAAAAAAAAAAGAAAAATGTAAGGGCAGAATGGGTCCACAGCAGCAACACAGAGTTTGGGAAGGGACTGCTGAATTCTTCAGGCAGCAGGTGATGGTGACTTGAACCAGGGAGCTGGGGTGGAGACTGAGAGTTTATGTTTAGACGTATTATGATGGAACTAACAGGGTTTTCTAATGGATGTGGGAGTGAGGGAGAGAGAAGCGAAAGGAGGATGCACAAATGTTTCCCCTGAGCTAGTGAAAGGATGGAGTTGCGTTCCATGGAGGATGTCAGAGAGTAGCGTTTGGAAGGGTGATTTTCATTCTGAGAAGCCACTTGACATCCAACTGGGGACGTCAGCAAGAGAGCTGGATAAGAATGTATGGAGATCAGGAGAGGGATCCAGGCTGGATATGTGAGCACATAGAGCCATGTAAGTGATGAAAGCAGGTGAAGCAAACAGGGGCTGATGCACTTAGAGAAGAGAAGGGCACAAGGAAACACATTTCTCCTTGGTGACCCCGACACAGCAGTTTTAATGGAGAGGTGGGAAAAGGGTGCTGACTTGGTTGGAGCAAGTTCAGGAGAGAATAGGAGGAAGAGAGATGGGAAGAGTAGGTACAGACAACACTTTGAGGACTTTGGCTGTGAAGCGGAGCAGAGGAATGGTTCTGTGAAGGAAGGCTTTTCTCCACTATTCTCTGCATTCTCCCCGGAGATGGCATCTCTCTTATTTCCCCCAAGTGTTAGCTTCCTGGGGCCACTGTCACAAATGTCTACATACTCGGTATCTAAAACAAAAGAAACTTATTCTTTCACAGTGCTGGAGTTCAGAAATCCATGGAGGGGAGGAAAAATATTTTCCCTCTTTCCTTGCAAGTTCTCAACTGGGCTCCTGTAACACAAGGCAGATTAACAAGAGAAAAGGAAACATGTGTCTTGAATATAAGTTTAATGTGGCACAGGATCCTTCATAAAGAAATGAAGACCTGAATCAATGGTTAAACCTGAGTATTTTCCTGCTAGATTTGATACAAAGTGGAAAATGGTGGAGAGATATAATAAAACAAAGGGTGTGAGCTAAGTGCAGTAAACTGGGAGAAACATAGCAATGTCTGTTCCATCAGATTCCTCTCCGTGTCATTGATCTTAGGAGATAAGATGATCCTTTCCTCTGGTACATGGAGGGCATCTCTCAGTGAGGGTTTATGACCCACTTTACGGAAATGTCACAGAGTCCTTCCTGCACATGCCAATTCTCTAGTTCCTCCAGCTTGAAATATTCACTATGCAAAGGTTCCACAAGTTGGGGTAATGTGTCCTGAACCCCATCATCCAAAATCAGTCATGCTGGGCAGAAAACAAGTTGTTGGTAGGTCACATTTCCTCAGAGGCTCGAGGAGAGAATCCACCTCTGACTTCTCCCAGATGATTGTGCTGCTGGCATTCCTTGACTTGTGGCCACATCACTCTGTCTCTGTGGTCACATTGCTCATCCTCCTCTGCGTGTAGAACATCACCCTCTGCTTCTCTCTTTGAAGGACACTTGTGACTAGATTTAGGGACCAATGCAGATAACCTATGATCATCTCCTCAGATCAAGGCCCTTACCTTAATAACACCTGCAAAGGCCCTTTTTCCTTATAAGGGACAGTTTACAGGATCCAGAGATTAAGACCTGGGTGTCTTTGGTGGGAAAGATTCAGCCCATTGCACTTCTCATGTGACCTTGCACCCTGAATGTTCCCATGGGGCTTCCAGACCTTCTCCCCTTAGTCTTCTTTGCTCTGCTCTTCCACATTCTGACACACCTGTGGGTCACCTCATGGAGGACACCTGTCCTTGGGGAATGGGGGCCTGCCACTCCAAAAAAGCCACTATGAAGAGAGCTAAGAGTTACAGACTGGGAGAATACATCTGCAAATATATATCTGATGGGTGACTTGTATCTAGACTATATCAAGGACTCTCAAAACAAAACATCAGTAAGCAAACAACAACAAAAAAAGAATCTGATTTTATCTGTATTTACACAACCAGCTACTCAGCAACAAAAATACAAGCACGCTTAAGTAAAAATTGGCCAAGG
Source organism: Rhinoceros unicornis (assembly GCA_028646465.1). Lineage (NCBI taxonomy): Eukaryota > Metazoa > Chordata > Mammalia > Perissodactyla > Rhinocerotidae > Rhinoceros > Rhinoceros unicornis. The sequence continues at coordinate 9,171,291 of CM053541.1, read as the reverse complement.
ATTTGAATAGACATTTCTCCAAAGATATGCAAATCCCCAATAACCACTGAAAACATGATAAACATTTCTAATATTAGGAAAATGCAAATTTAACCACACAGGGAGACACCCCTTCACACCCATTAGGGTGGATATTTAAAAAAAGAAAGAAAGGAGAAATAAGTATTGAAGAGGATGTGAAGAAAGTGAACTCCTGTGCTTTGCTTTTGAGATTGTAAAATTGTGTATCTGGAAGACACTCTGGAAGTTCCTCAAAAGATTAAAAATAGTATAACTATATGATCCAGTAATTTCACTTATGGATGTGTACCCAAAGAATCAAAAGCAGGAACTTGAATAGATATCTGCGCACTTATGTTCTTAGCAGCACTATTGATAATAATGAAAAGGTGGAAGCAACCCAACGGTCCATCCACAGAGGAATGGATTAACTAAATATGGAAAACACATACAATGGAATATTGTTTAGCATTTAAAAGGAAGGAAATACTGACATATGCCTCAATGTGGATTGGAGACACTAGGCTAAGTGAAATAAGTCAGTCACAAGAGAGAAAATACTGTAGATTCCACTTCAATGAAGTATCTAGAGTAGGAAAATTCATAGACACACAGAAAATAGAATGGTGGTTGCCAGGGTCTTGGGCAGGGGAAATGCAGAGTTATTCATGTAATGGGCACAATTTCAGTTTGGGAAGATTAAAAAAGTTCTGGAGATGGATGGTAGTGATAGTTGTCAACAATGTGCACGTACTTAATGCCACTGACGTGAACAATTAAAAAGGTTAAATGATAGTTTTGTTACTTATATTTTGTCATGATAGTAAAAAAAAAAAAAAAAAAAAAAGCAGCCAAAGACTTAATCAGCCACTTCATCAAAGAAGAAAAACGGATGACAAGTAAGCACGTGAAAACATGTTCAACATCATTTGTTGTTAGGAAATCACAGACTAAAGCCAAGATGAGATACACACCTATTAGAATAAACAAAAACTAGAGAAAAAGATAAAGAAGAAAACAAATTCTGATGATAGCAAATGATAATGAGGATGTGGAGCCGCCAGAACTCACACACACTGCTGGTGGGAACATCAATGTACAGCCACATTAGAGAACAGTTTGCAATTTCACATAAAGTTAAGCTTACACTTATCATAGAATTGAGCAATCTGACTCCTAGGTGTTTACCCAAGAGAAATAACAACCCATGTTCCCACAAGACCTGCATGTGAATCTTTATAGCAGCTTTATTCATAGTCACTCCAAAACCTGGAAACAATACAAATGTTCTTCAGCTGGTTAGTGTATATAAAACAGGGTACATAGAAACAATGGCATGTCAGCCAGCATTTAAAAGGAACAAATTATTGATACACACACCCAATAACATAGAGAGCCCTCAAATGCATTACGCCAGGTGGATGAAGCTAGATTTTGAAGACTACTTTTTACCTGATTCCATTCCTATGACATTCTTAAAGAGCAAAACAATAGGGATGGAGAAAAGATCATCATTTTTTCAGGGATTATGGGTGGAGGGAGAATTTGGCTCCCCAGGGACAGCACGAGAGAATGTAACGGGTAAGAGTTATCTTCAGTATCTTGACTGTGGTCGTGGTTACTTATGATATACATCTGTCAAACCTCATAGAATTGTATAAAATAAAGAGTGAATCTCATTGTATCTAAATTTTAAATAAATTAAAGTTAAAAACACAATGACATAGCACTGAATTCCCACTAGAACTGTTAAAATTTAAAAGACTGACAATCCCAAGTGTTAATGAGGATGTGAAGCACTAGAATTCTAGTACTTTACAGACGGGAGTAAAGGTTAAAACTACATGGACAATAATTTGGCAATTTCTACTGAAGTTAAACATGTGGTTACGATTTGATCTAACAATTCCACTCCTTGTATGTACTCGCGGGGATGAAAATATGTTCATAGAAAGACGTACTCCTTAATATTTATTGCCAACAACTCAAAAGTCTCAAATGTTTGTCAATAGGTGAATAAATAAACGATTACAGTATACCCTCATAACGGAATACAACTTAGTAATCAGATATTATGAATTACAGAAACATGCAACTTGGATCCATTTCAAAAATACTAGGCTGGGTGAGAGAATCTAGACACAAATAATTACATTTCTAGGAAATTCTCCAATAGGCAAAATTAATTCACCAAGACAGAGAGTATATCAGTGGTTACCTGAGGTGGTGGTGGGAGTGATGTGCTGCAAATAGGTGTGGAAAGTCTTTTGAGGTAGTGGAAAAGTTCTATCACTTGATTGTGGAGGCCATAACTGGGCTGTATATGATTGTCAAAATTCATAGAAATGTAAATTTCAATTGGATACATTTTATTTTATGTTAATTATGAAGTTCATTAAAGAAAAACATTGAGAATTCACTGAACCTTCCAGTCCATGAACATGGTATAACTTTCTTAACGGTGAAATCAATTGTATTGGGTTTTCTATTATGTGCCACATTCTCACTTTTTAAATAACCTAGAACTAGTATTGTTTTACTTATTGGAAACTCAATTCCTTATATCTCAAATGACGGTGTATAATCTCTCTGGTTTAGTAAGGTTGAAGGATAGTCATCTAGATACTACTGTATTTGAAAGATTTTACAAATTAATGGTGGCAAATGCTATTATGTCACAAGTGTCAAGGATTTCCCAGACACGTATAGCACAGAGTGAGATGCAAAACCAAGTGAGCTGAACCTACAATTTTAATTGTAGCTGTAGATTCCACTCATGTTTTTGGAAACATTTTGTCTTTTGAGCCACATGTAACTGTGAGAAAAGATGTCTTACATGACAGGAAATGCTAATCTGTATAATGAAATTCTAAAAAATTGGCTCCAGTCCACACAACACTGAATGGCAGCATTCAGGGAAAAGAAGTTTCCTCTGCACTGGCTCCAAGAACACGTGCTCTCCCTTATGTTTTACAGGAAGATGCTAAGTGGTCTTTATTTTGGAGATGCCATTGAAACTTCATGAATCAGCATACAATAGGTTAAAAAAAACATACTTATATTTTATGAAATACCAAGTATTTTTCCAGGACACACAGCAAATTCACCAGTGACTGCAGCTCTAAAGCCCAACAGTACAGAGTGTTTGGGGAGGAAGTAACACCACTGGGTGGGAAGCATCTCATGGGCATAGACCAGTTGGGTCATCTTCCTTCGTGTCTCCAGCCTCCCCAATACATGAATGCTCACTAAGTGTTTAGAGAATGAATGAATGAATGATTGGCTGCTGCCTTCACCTCACCTAGATGTTATTCTTTTCCTCTACCCTAGATGTTCACACAGACACTAAGGAAGCCAACACCTGGCAGGATTTGTTCCCTGGTGTAGACACCAGTGATCAGTAAAGCACCTCGGATGGGAGGCCTTTAGAGACTCACTATGTCCCACTCCTCAGATGTCCTCAGAGATCCTAGTCCAGGCTCCAGTGTTAGAGGAACTTGAATAGATATCTGTACATCCATTCTTAGCAGCATTATTAACAATAACGAAAAGGTGGAAGCAGCCCAAGTGTCCATCAACAGAGGAATAGATTAACTAAATGTGGAAAACATATACAATCAAATATAATTAAGCCTTTAAAACGAAGGGAATACTGACACATTTCTCAATGTGGATTGAAGACGTTACACTAAGTGAAATAAGCCAGTCACACAAGGACAAATACTGTAGATTCTACTTAAATGAAGTATCTAGAGTAGGTAAATTCATAAACACACAAAGAATGGAAAGGTGGTAGCCAGGGTCGTGGGCAAGGGAAATGGAGAGTTATTAATTTAATGGGCACAAAGATTCAGTTTGGGAAGATTAAATAAGTTCTAGAAATGGAGGGTGGTGATGGTTGCACAGCAATGTGAACTCACTTAATGCCATTGAACCAAACAATTCAAAAAGGTTATAATAGTTGGTTTGTTACCTATAGTTTACCACAACGATTTGAAAAAGCAGCCAAAGATTTAATCAGCCACTTCACTAAAGAAGAAAAACAGATGACAGTTAAGCACATGAAAACATGATCAATATCACTTGTCATTAGCAAATTGCACACTAAAACCAGGATGACATAAGCACCTAGTAGAATAACTAAAAGTAAACTAAAATAAAAAGAAACAGAAATCCTGATAATAACAAATGCTAATGAGCATGTGGAGCAGCCAGAACTCACACACACTGCTGGTGGGAACACCACTGGTCCAGCCACTTTGGAGAACTGTTTGACAATTTCATATAAAGTTAAACCTACACTTATCATAGAACCAAGGAATTTGACTCCTAGGTGTTTACCCAAGAGAAATAAAAACGTATGTTTTTAAACATACGTTTAAACAGCTTTATTCACAGTCACTCCAAACCTGGAAACAATCCAACTATTCTTCAGCTGGTAGTGTATACAAAATGGGGTACATTGAAACAGTGGAGAACCAGACAGCTCTTAAAAAGAACAAATTATTGATACACACACCCAATAACATGAAGAAACCTCAAATGCGTTATGCCAGGTGAATTAAGCCGGAGTTTGAAGACTGCATTTTATCTGATTCCATTCCTATGACATTCTATAAACAGCATAAGAAGAGGAATGGAGAACAGATCAGCACTTTTTCAAGGGTTCTGGGTGGAGGTAGGATTTGGCTCCCCAGGGACCGCACGAGGGAATGTCTTGCGTTATGGCTCTTTTCAGTCTCTTGACTGTGATTGTGGTTACATACGATATGCATCTGTCAAACCTCACAGAATCGTATATAATAAAATTGAATCTCACTGTATCTAAATTTAAAATAAATTCAAAATTAAAAACCACAATGAGATAGTACTACACTCCCACTAGAGTCGTTAAAATCTAAAAGACTGACAATACCAAGTGTTAACCGGGGTATGAAGCACTAGAATTCTGGCACATTAAAGACAGGAGTAGTAACGGTTAAAACCATTCTGGACAACAGTCTGGCAATTTCTACTAAAGTTAAACATGTGGTTACTCTTTGATCTAACAATTCCACTCCTTGTGTGTACACGCGGGGATGAAAATATGTTCATAGAAAGACGTACTCCTTAATATTTACTGCCCAAAACTCAAACATCTCAAATGTCTGTCAAGAGGTGAATAAATAAAAGATTACAGTATACCCACATAATGGAATACAACTTAGTAATCAGACATTATGAACTACAGAAACATGCAACTTGGATCCATTTCAAAAATAGTATGCGGAGTGAGAAAACCTAAACACGAATGAGTTCATTTCTAGAAAATTCTCCGATAGACAAAATTAATTCAAAGATAGTATATCAATGGTCACCTGAGGTGGAGATGGGAGTGATGAGCTGTAAAGAGGTTTGGGAAAACCTTTTGGGGTAGTGGAAATGTTCTCTCTCCTGATTGTGGAGGCCTTAACTGGGCTGTATGCATTTGTCAAAATTCATAGAAATGTACATTTCAAGTGGGTACAGTTTATTTTATGTACAATATATAGTTCAGTAAATAAAAACAATGAGAACTCACAGAACCTTCCAGTCCATGAACATGGTATAATTTTCTTGACTGAAATGAGTTGTCTTGGGGTTTCTATTATGTGCCACATTCTTTTTTAATAACCTAACACTAGTATTATTTTACTTATTTGACTCTATCCCCTATATATAAAATGAGGGTGCAAAATATCTCTCTCTCAGTAAGGTTGAAGTAATAGTTATCTAGATACTACTGTATTTGAACGATTTTATAAATTGAGAGTGGCAAATGCTATTATGTCACAAGTGTCAAGAGTTTGCCATACTCACAAGACACAGAGTGAGATGCAAAACCACATGAGCTCATCCCAAAATTTTGATTGTAGCTACATTTTCCACTCATGTTTTCTAGAAATATTATGCCTTGTGAGCCACACATAACTATGAGAAAAAGATATTTTACATGACAGGAAACACTAATCTGCATAATGAGGATCTAAAAAAGTTCCCTGCAGTCCACATAACACTGAACAGCATCGTTCAGGGAAAACAAGCATCCTCTGCCTTGGCTCCTAGAACATGTGTTCTCCCTTTTATTTACAAGAAGATGCCACATGGTTTTTATTTTGTAGATGCCATTGAAATTTCAAGAATCAGCATACAAGAAGTAAAATAATAAAATATCCCATTCTCATATTTTAGAAAATACTCAATATGCTACCAAGACACACAGCAAACTGACGAGTGACTGCAGCTCTAAAGCCCGACAGTACTGAGTGTTTGGGGAGGAAGTGATGCCACTGGGTGGGGAGCATCTCAGGGGCATGGATCAGTTGGGTCATCTTCCTTCTTGTCTCCAGCCTCCCAAACACATACATGCTCACTAGTGTTTGGGGGATGAATGAATAAATGAATGATTGCCTGCTACCTTAACCTCACCTAGGATCCCCTTCTTTTCTTCTGCCCTGGATGCTCACACAGGCCCTAAGTAGTCTTACACCTGGCAGGAACCACCACCTGGGCTCTAGGTGAGACTGTGACCCTCCGGAGTCCAGGAGGAACCGACCAGCTCCCTGGTGTAGACAACAGGGCTCAGAAAACACCTCAGATGGGAGGCCCTTAGACACTCACTGTGTCGCACTCCTCAGCTGTCCTCAGAGGCCCTGGTGCAGGCTCCGGTGCTGGAGGGAAACCCTCAGATGGAGTCAGGACACGGGATCTGCTCCTTGTCTTCTCACCTCTGGGTGAGTCTCAGGGTCTCTTAGTTGTGGGGTGTCCATCCTGTTTGTGCAGAGGGGGAGTAAACTCCAGGGTGTAGTTTCTCTTCTGTGAGAGCCTGAGGAGGGGTGCTCCTCCCCAGTTTCCTGTGGGTCTCCCCGCAGCCTCCCCTCTCACTCATCTTCCTCTTTTCTTTCCAGACACAGGACAGACCCTCAGAACTCTTCATCTCAATGATGCTGCCACTGTTGCTGTCCCTGCTGTGGGCAGGTGAGTGGGCCAAGGGGAGAGGGGGCCGTTGGGGTGGGGACTGGGGCTGACCCTCTTTTCCTGATAGGGTCTCTGGGTCAGCATGAAAAATACCAGTTGGAAGTGCCGGAGTCCGTGACCATGCAGGAGGGCCTGTGCGTCTCTGTGCCCGACACCTTCTCCTATCCCTGGGCCCAATGGACTGCCTCTGCCCCAGCTCACGGCTACTGGTTCCGAGAAGGGATCCATGTACACCAAGGTGCTCCTGTGGCTACAAACCACCCAGATCGAAAAGTGCAGGAAGACATCCAGGGCCGATGCCACCTCCTCGGAGACCCCGGGACCCACAGCTGCTCCCTGGACATCGGAGACGCCAGGAAGAGAGACAAGGGAAAATACTTTTTTCAGGTGCAGAGAGGAAAGGAAAAATGGACCTACGTATTTAACCGTCCGTCAGTGCATATGACGGGTAAGGAGTGAGCTCCAGGACATGCCACACGGGAAGGACATGGGGGCCAAGGCAACACTGGGATGGCACCTTCCTCTTTGAGGGGTTTAAGGGTACAGTGTATCAGAGCTCAGAGGGAGGAGCTGGACCAAATCTTGAGGCTGCTTTGAGGACCACAGCTCAGACCCTCTCTCCTAATCCCTGTGACTCCCCGTCTTCTCACCAACCCTGACCCACACACCCCACATCCTCATCTCGGGGACCCTGGAGACTTGGCACCCCAGGAACCTGACTTACTCTGTGTCCTGGGCCTGTGAGTGGGCCACACCCCCCAACTTCTCCTGGACATCAGAGCTCTCACCTCCCTGGGCCCCAGGACCCACCTCTTCTCAGTGCTTACCCTCACCTCATGGCCCCAGGACCACGGCACCAATGTCACCTGTCAGGTGAAGTTCCTTGCAGCTGGTGTGACCATGGACAGGACCATCCAGCCCAACGTCACCTGTGAGTGCTGGGCCAGGATGTCTGGGTCCCTGAGGGTGTGGAGGGGGCAGGAGGGCCAGGCTGGGGACACTTGGTTCTTTTGTGTAGGTTGCCTGGCTGAGTAGGGGCCCTAGAAGGATACCAGTGCTCTCCTGCCTGCATTTCTGTGGGTCCTGGGGGTCAGCGGATGCCTACATTTCTCTCACCCCACCCTCTCCATTGAAGGGGGAAATCCCCTCTTCTCCTCCTAGGTGCTCCAGAGAACCCAACAATTGGTGTCTGCCTAGGCGATGGCACAGGTAGGAAGGAGCCCCCTCCCATGGGGCATTGACTAGGGTAAGGTCTGTGCCACGTCAGGTCAGAACAGGACTTTCTGAACCCAGATGGTGGGGTTGGGGTGGAGGAGTTGCAGTAAGCCACGAGAAGCCCTCTTCAGGCTTCTTTCTCCAATACCCTCCAACTCTGGTCTTGCCAGCATGACCAGCAACTTCCTCCTTGCCCAACCTATATGCACTCTTTATCTCCCTCCAGTCGCTGAAGGCATTAGGGGAATTTTTTGGTAGACTTTATTTTTTTTATTTTTTACTTTTATTTTTTGTGAGGAAGATCAGCCCTGAGTTAACATCCGTGCTAATCCTCCTCTTTTTGGTAAAGAAGATCAGCTCTGAGCTAACATCTATTGCCAGTCCTCCTCCTTTTTCTTTTTTTTTCCCCCCCAAAGCCTCAGTAGATAGCTGTATGTCATAGTTGCACTTACTTCTAGTTGCTGTATGTGAGACACGGCCTCAGCATGGCCAGAGAAGCGGCATGTCAGTGTGTGCCCGGGATCCGAACCCCGGCCGTCAGTAGCGGAGCGCACTCACTTAACTGCTAAGCCACGGGGCCGGCCCCAGTAGATTTTATTTTTTAGAGCAGTTTTAGGTGCACCCCAGCACATTTGAGTGGAAGTTAGATTTCTCCTGTACCCGCTGCACTTTCCCACACATGCACAGCCTCCCCACTATCAACATCACCCACCAGAGGGGACATTTGTTACACCCCATGAATCTACACGGACATGTCACTATCACCCAAAGTTTGTAGTTGACATTAATGTTCACTCTTTGTGCTGTATATTCTATGGGTTTGCACAAATGTATACTGATATGTATCCATCAGTATAGTATCATACAGAGTAGTTTCATTGCCCTCAAAATCTCTTTGGGCTCTTTTTTGACCATCAATCATGCACTCACACCCTGACCTCTTTCTGGAACCCAGCTCCCCCCACTGCTCTATTCTCATGGGTAATGCCATCTGGTTCCCTCACTGGACAGTGAATCTCATTGGATCTTTTTCGGGGGTGCCCAACAAACTGTTGACAGGTGATACCCACAGACATATCCCTCACTCTGGGTGTTGGGTTCCCAGGAGGCATGGTCAGGCAGTGCCAGGAGAGCTGTCTTGCTCTGTCCTGAAGGTCTGAGAATTCCCAGCTTCCACCCACTTCTGGAGCCATGAAAGATCACCTTTGACCCTGAGGGATGGGACCTGCAGAGGACAGGAGAGCAGATTCAGATACCTTCCCCAGAAGGAAGGATGGACAAAGCCTTTCAGTATCCCATAGGGCTCTCTGGGTTGTGTTTCACTCTCTCTTTGGAATTCCCGGAACACCCAGAGCCTCACGCTACAACATCAGCCAGGTATGGGGGCTGTTGCAGAGAGATCTTGGATGGAGAACCTGGGTCTTAGAAGAGATGGAGTTTGTTGAATAGCAATATAGGGCCTGGAAAGGAGGTGTCATGTGGACCGTGTCCTTCTGGAGAAGCTGAGGTCTTATGATGAGTGGGAGAAGCTAGAGGCTGAACTTTGGATGGAAGGGGAGGGGAGCCCTTCTCTGCATGCTGAAGAGGAGAGGACACAACTCAGGTCATAAAGATTGGAGTTCACCCCAAGTCTCTCTTGTCTCCAGGGGAACCAGGGACCAGGACAGGAGTGATTCAGGGGACCATCGGGGGAGCTGGTGTCACCACACTGCTTGCTCTCTGCCTCTGCCTCAACTTCTTCATGTGAGCTGTGTTGGGTGTGGACCAAGAGGCAGAGAAGAAGGACATGGGGGGTTTTGAGGGCCCAGAGCAAGGGTGGAGGGTACAGTGATGGTGAGAATCCAGCTGGTAGGCCCTGGGTCATGCATGAGTGTGTTCCCAGCCTGGTCCCAGATGTCCATGAGCAGGAGAGGGGACCTTGTTACCAAGTCTTGTTATGAAGGCTCCTGGGCTCACCCCACGCTTGTCTTGCCTTATTCACTCCCTCCAGCCTCAAAAGAGTGACCTTTGTCAAAGACCCTGGTGTCTCCCATCAGAGTGAAAACCCACAGGAAGAAAGCAGCCAGGACAGCAGTGGCATTGATGACATCCACCCTGCCATCAGACCAACTTCCCTGGTGAGTGACGTGGGCATCCTGGCATGCAGTCTGCCCTCCACATCTCCCCCGGGGTGGCCCACAGTCATGCTCCATTAATCATGTAAAGAAATAAGCTTGTCCCCTCCCTGCTTGTTTGAAAATGTAGGTTTTATTATTAGTCATGCACCACATGACAATGTTTCGGTCCATGTCAAACTGCATATACAATGGTGGTTCCAAAAGATTAGTGCGTATAGCCTAGGGATGTAATAGGCTATACCATCTAGGTTTGTGTAAGTTCACTCTATGATGTTCACACAGTGGTTAAATCACCTAAGGTTGCATTTCTCAGAACATATCCCTGTTGTTAAGGGACACATGACTGTATTCAGGCATGTGAGGCCAACAGATCAGGAGACAGTTGTTACTCACAGTTCCCAAGAGGAGAAGAAAATGCCACACCACCCATGGCCACTGGAGGAAGCACCAGGGCTGGTCAGGAGGCAGAAGGGTCAAGGAGAAAACGTGGGCAGAGCCTTTATTGTGGTCTCCGTGGCAAGTTGAGGCAGGGTAAGCAGGTTTAGGACATGCTTGTTTGAATAATTTCAGCAGGCTCTGGGGTGTAGGGGATGTCGATAGTTGTCTGGTATCTGCCCCTGGATGATTACGGTAGGAGGACAGTCTGGAGTGTAAGAGCTTGATAAAGGACGTGGTTTGTGTGTGACCTTTGGATGGGTTGGTTTGCAATATGAAAGTCATGCTGGCAGGCAAGTCCTTTACTATCTCTGGATATCTGCTAGCCCTGGCAGGGTCAGTTCCAAGGTCAGAAGGCCCCAGATGTCAAACATCAGGAACACATGGTTAATACACCTCCAAACATACTTCTCCTGCTGCTCTCCATCTCACCTATGACACTCTTGTTCCTGACACACAATCAGAGATCTGTCTATGTCCCACCCCAGTCCTCCATCACCTCTTCCTGCACCCATATGCTGCAAAGCTTGCCTGTATTTCTTCTGAATACAGCTTAATGCAACCACTCCCTTTGAGTTGAGCTCCTATCTTAGTCCTCCTCCTGCTGCACCCCTCCCATCTCTCCTCCCCAGCACATTAGCATTACTTCCACAATGGAATACATTGCTTCTTCACACTGACAAAAGATGACCATCCAAACACCTTGATCTGGCATTTGGGGCAGGACAACCAGAGTCCCCTTCAGTGCTTCACTCCTCCCATACTGGCCTGCTCTCTCACATAAGCAGAGTCAGCTTCTTGCATCTCAGAATCATTACTCGGCTGTCCCCTCCTCCTCACATGCCTATATCGTCCTGTCCTACTCCTGTTGGTCCTTTGAACTTGACCTCGTTTATTTATTTAACTCAGACTAGTGAGGACACAGTTGTGAGGGTTTCAAACACACAGTCAGCAACCACGCATCATTCATCCACTCCTTCAACAACTATCTTCTGCTTATCCATTGTTCTGAGTGCTTGGGTAATACCTCTATTTTTACAAATACATATGTTACAAATGTAAAATGTCCCTGCTGTCAAGGACTTACATTTATTAGGGAGGAGGGTGAACACAATGAACAAATAAGTAGTGAAAATATACAGGAAATGAGTGCTCTGGAGAGAGATGAAATAGGAGAATGGGAAGGGACTCTCCTGGGAGCTGGAATCTCCGAGAAAACCTTCAGGAGATGACGGAGTGCTGTGTGAGCCCTGAGAGAGGATCACTGAGGGCTCTAAACAGAGGGAGCAGCAAGTTTTAGGGCTGTGAGGTGGGACCATCCTTGATGTGTTGGAGAAACAGCAAGTAAGACAGTGTTCCTAAAACAGAGCTATTTGGGGTGGGGAGAGGGTAATAGTGGGGAAGAAATGAGGTTGGAGAGTCATGGTGGCTGCAGATATTGCAGGTTCACCATCACTACTTATACATTTTGAGGAGAGTGACAGCTTTGTGTGTGTCTCCTTTGCTACTCACACAAAACACTTCACTTCTGACACTTCTGACACCCGATGTGTAGGGGTTTTCACCACATAAAGCAATTCTCTGTGACATCAGCTGGGCATCCTACCAAACTGGAGATAGCGTCAGACCTCACAGGTTAAGAGCTCAGTCCCACGAGACTGTACCCCCATCCTCACTGCAGATACCAATCTCCAGTCCAGGTTGTCACCTGTGCTTCTTACCAACTGGCTATAAATTGAATGTTCCCACAATTCCCTTCTTGGGTTCCATAATGTGCTAGATTGGCTCACAGAATTTAGGAAAACAGTTTGCTTACCGTGTACCAGCTTATTATAAAAGGATATGATAAAGGGTGCAGATGAACATCCAGATGAATAGATTCATAGGGCGTGGTATGTGGGAAGAGACATGGAGCTTCCATGCCTTCTCTGGAAGCACTGTTCTCTCAGTACCCACAACCCGGCAGCATCCTGAACCTCATACTTTTAGGATTTTTATGGAGGCTTCATCATGTAGACATGATTGAGTGTTAACTCCATTTCCAGCCTCTCTACCCTTTCTGGAGGATAGGTTGTGGGACTGAAAGTGCCAAGCTTCTAATCGTGGCTTGGTCTTTCTGGTGACCAGACCCCATCCAGCAGCCCACCAAGAGTCGTCTCATTAGAACAAAAGACACTCCTATCACCCAGGAAATTCCAAGGGACTTATGAGCTCTGTATCAGAAACCCAGGTCAAAGACCAAACATTAAAACTGGAGGCAGATATATGTCTATATCTATATCTAAATCCATATCGTCTATATCTATATCTGTATTGATACAGATATAGAGATATAGATAAAGATGATATTTTCTATTATGTTACAGACATGAACTGACACTCATTTTAATGATATCCCTCTGGCTGATGTCTTGAGAAATCATGTAGGAAGATAGGGGAGAAGAGAGGAGACTAGATAAGGAAGACACTCAAAGAGTCCAGGCAAGAGATGACGCAGACTATACTCATTTGCTGGGGCTGCCGTAACAAAATACCATAGACTGTGTTGCTTAAACAACAGAAATTTATTTTCTCACCGTTCTGAAGTCTAGAAGTCCAAGATCAAGGTGCCAGCAGGGTTAGTTTCTCCTGAAAACTTTCTCCTTGGCTTGCAAAGATGGCCACCTTCTTGCTATGTCCTCACATGGTCTTTTCTCAGTGCACATACATCCCTAGAGTCTTCTACTTCTTATAAGGATATAAGTCATTTTGGGCCTTGCTCTAATGCCCTCACTTAAATTTAATTACCTTTTTAAAGGCCCCATCCACAAATACAGTTACACTGGAGGATAGACCTTGAATATATGAATTTCAGGGGACACATTTGAGTCTGTAGACAGACTTATTCCAGGTTAACAATGGTGAATCTGGTGTGAAGAAGTTGGGTTCTGCATACATTGTCAAGGTGAAGCCAGCAGGATTTGTTAATGGAGTGATAGAGCACACGTGGAGTGTGATCAAAGATAGCTCACTTCCTCTTCCTCACAGATGTTATAGTTGTCAAACGACTCCACAGATGTCCATATACGTCATAGATATTCATAGACGTTATAGATGTCCATAGACGTCATAAATATCTATAAATATTCATAGATACCAAAGATGACGCCAATATGGCTGCCTTGAGCAACTTAAAGAATTGAATCGCTGAATCCTGAAGTTTCCAACTCTGCATGAGGAGTCTATTTTCAAGAAAGGATCAAAATTTATTTTTGTTACTGTAAGTTTGAGATACCTCTGAGACTTCCAAGTGAAGATGACAAATAGATGGCAAGAGTTTTGAGCTCAGGAGAGGTGTGCAGGTGGGAGACACAGAGGTTTGGGAGTCCTGCACATCAAGGTCTGATAGTGTATGAAGCCAAAAAGAAGAGAAGGGGTCCATGGACAGGCCACTGGGACCCTCCAGCATTTAGAGTCAGAGAGATAATGTGGAAACAGCAAGAAGACCACTGAGAAAACAATTAATGATCTGGAGGGTGTAGGGTTGTGTCCTGGTGGCCAAGGGGAGATGGAGCTTCAAGGAGGAGAGAGTGCTCATTAGTTTCAAATGCCAATGAATCTAGTGGGATAGAGTCTGAGAAATGACCATTTAAATTTAGCTAAGTGTTATCACAGCTTATTTTGACAAAAGCAGGTCTGGTAGCCTGGTAGAGGCAGATATCCTGATTGGAGCGATGTCAAGAGAGAATGGGAGGAGAGGAAGTAGAAAGACTCTTTTGAGAAATGTTGCAGTAAATCTAGAGCTGAGAAATGAGTCTGCAGTAGAAAATGGTTGTCCTCCTAAAGCCCTTGGTTTTCTGGGTGAGAACACTGTCTTTTGTTTTAATGAGGTGACTCTTAGTGGGTTCCTGGATGGGAATTTTCATCCCTGACTCCATTCTCCAGAGACTGGAGAGGAGCTGGAAACGCAGTTACCAATTGTGCATGGCTGTGTGAGGAAACCTCCATTAAAATCCCAAAAGGATGGGGTACAGGAAGGTTTCAAGATGGAGAACACGTGTAGATGCTGGGAGAGTGGTGCTCCCGGAGAAGTCATGGAAGCACCTTGCCTTTCCCGTATATCTTGCCCTATGCATCTCTTCCATCTGGATGTTCATCTATATATTTTATCATATCTTTTTATTATAAACTGTTACACAGTAGGTTAACTGTTTTCCTGAATTCTCTGAATCACTATAGCAAATTAATTGAACCCAAGGAGGGGGCCACGGGAACCTCCAATTTATAGTCAGTTGGTCAGAAGCACAGGTGACAACCCGGACTTGAGATTGGCATCTAAAGGAGAGGGAATTTTGTGCCCTTAACCTGTGGGTTCTGAGGCTATCTCCAAGTAGAGAGTGTCAGAATTGAGTTCAGTTGTAGGACACTCAGCTTGTGTCACAGAGGTTTGCTTGTTGTGGGGAAAAAAATAAAAACCCACATATCTAGTGTCAGAAGAGTTGTGAGTATGACAGCAGTGTGAGAGTAAAGGAGAGACACACAGGAGGAGTAGTTTTTCTTAAACACTTCCCTGTGTGTCCGGTGCCCGGAACATAGGAGACCTCAGAAAGACCATGATCACTAACATCTCTGAGGCTTAGCTTCTTCCTCTGTAAAATAATAGTATTTTCCACGTAGGTCTGTGTAAGTGTTAAGTGGAATTGGAAAGCAACCAATAAGTGCTATATTTGTTGGATATCTGGATAAATGGGAACCTCAGAAACATTTTATGAAAGGCTAGAAGAATGAATAAACGTTGTGTCAGAATCAAATTCACTTCATGGCTCCGATCTATGTCCTCCCCGCCTCACATCCGCTGCTCTGCTGTAACGTTCTTCTTTGCTCTCCACTCAGGATCACCAGCAGGAGTCCAAGTTAGACAGTCCTGCTGACCCCACAAGCTCTGCAGGGACTGCCTCCGCCTTGCAGATAGATCAGGAGCTGCATTATGCCTCCGTCAGTTTTCATAGGATGAATCCTCAGGAGGGCACCTACAGCGCACAGTGAAGGATCACCTGGATCATCAGTCTCAGCCAGAGCGTCCACGTCCTCTACAGGAAGGGGACCCAAAGACTGATTCTTGGAGACTTGATATCCCCATAGCCAGTGGGTTTATAAACTACTGTATGTGAATTTCCCGCTATTCTGGAAATATATTAGGCTTTGCAATCAGGGACATCTGGGATCAAATACATATTCTTTTATTTATTAAAGGTATGACATCAGGCAAGCCACCTTACCCTTCCATGTCTCAGTTTCCTGCTTTGTGAAATGGGGATAAGAATCATACCTCACAGGGTGGCTGCGAGGATTAAATAAACGTACATATGGAAACACCTAGCAGAAGTCTTGGTACATTGTGAGAGTTTGGTGCATCCTGGTTCCTTCTGCCTTGAACAGAAAGGCCTTAGTGACATTTCACCCAGAGGCTGGGTGTGTTCTGTCCCAGACACCACATCGGCAGCATGTCAGTTCACTTTCTACTCAAAGCCCTCCTGTTGATCCCTGCCCTGACTTGGCCTCAAGCATCATCTCTCTCCACTCCCGAATCTTCCCTTTCCATTCTGCCTGCCTCCTACTAGTCCTGCTCCAGGAAAAATCAGATATTAACATTTAGAAAATTTCCTAAATTCAGAGCTGACCCTACTTGAAATACTTTTCTATCTCCTCAGCTCAAAAGAATAATGTACAAGATTCTCATCTTGACGTTCTAAGTCAGGTGTCAGGAAGCTTTTATTGTAAAGGGTCAGATAGCACATATTTTAGGCTTTGCAAGCTGTTTGGTCTCTGCTGCAACTATTCACCTCCGTGTTTATAGCACAAAAGCAACTACAAACAGTCTGCAAATGAATTAACATGGCTGTGTTCCAACCAAATTTTATTTACCAAAGCAGGTAGCCCATGAGCTGTGATTTTCTGGCCTCTATTCTGGGTTGGTCTTCATCTCACCCTGCCTACTTCTCCATCACCATATCCTAACCCATCAATCCCTCAAGTCATTCTCTAAGTCCCCCCAATTCTGATGCAGTCCTCACTGTCTTTGTGCATCCACGTCCTTTTTCCAGGAACGCCCATCACCATGTTATCATCTGACTAACACCTTCTTATCTTTCAAACTGAGATCAAAAATATATGTCTGGTTTGAGAAGGTGAAGGGAAGAAGGAGCTCATAACAGAGATTGGATTGGTGGTTACCAGAGGGGACGGGGGGAGGGAGGAGGGCGAAAGGGATAATTCGGCACATGTGTGTGGTGATAGGTTGTAACTGGTATTTGAGTGGTGAACATGATGTAATCTATGCAGAAATAGATGTGTAAGGATGTACACCTGAAATTTATACAATGTTATAAACCAATGTTACCACAATAAACAAAAATTAAAAAAAATAAAAATAAAAAAAGAAGGAGCTCATAATCTTCCTCCTAAAAAATATGACTTTAAGTTTAATAAAAATCAGTTTGAATGGAAATAGCCCCAAATTCACCAGCAGCATCCAACCCATGACAGACACAAAGCATTATGCCATAAGTTCATAAAGTGACCTTAAATAAACAAAGGGAAGATTCTGATGTGATGTAAAAAATGCTGATACTTAACCACTCCTCTCCCTGTCCTACATCTAGAAAGGAGAGTTGAGTCAGACTTTCATTTATGA
This sequence comes from Rhinoceros unicornis, assembly GCA_028646465.1. NCBI lineage: Eukaryota > Metazoa > Chordata > Mammalia > Perissodactyla > Rhinocerotidae > Rhinoceros > Rhinoceros unicornis. The sequence goes on along the minus strand of CM053541.1, from coordinate 9,153,855 downwards.
TAATGTCAGAGTGGGTCATATCAGTGAACCCATGTGCTGAAAACATTAAAAATTGATGGTTAGACTTACAATCCAGACAAGATGGTATCGATGCATTGTTCCCTGCTTCTCCCCTCTATTCACAATTATAAATACTATAACTGGGTCAAGAGACAACCAAAGGAAAATTCTGGAAGGTGGTAAGAAGAAAGCAAGCTGGTTTAGGACCCCAGGACTGGAGGAACAATACAAGGCAGGGCATCTTTGTCCCCCACCCAACAGAGTAAAGACATGAAGACTCAGCATTTCCCAAATCCTGACCAAGAAACAGGAGGCAGCCAGGAAGTCTCATCCCTCTCCTGGATGGAAGGGGAGCCCCTCTGACAATATCAGGAGAGTCCTACACCACCTGCAAGGGAGATCAGTTGGAGCCATAAATAAGTGTCCAGGAAGTGCTTACCTTCCCCGTCAAGCCTGAGACCATCCTCTCCTGCCCAGACGCACTGGGGCAGGTGGACAGAATGGCAGGAAGGGATCCAGGCATAGTGTCTGATACTCCTAACCCTGGCACTCAGTTTTCTCCTTTTAAAATGTGAAGACTAGCCTCCTCACTCTCAGAGTTTTTGTTTTGTTTTGGTGAGGCTGGCATGAAGCAGACCATTTAAAGGAGCGGTACAGAGGCCAGTGAACAGAGTACCTTAGCAAGAACATCCCCTTGTCCTGTGGTTCAGCCAGGTGGGGCAGACAGGCATCCTCCACAGGAGGGACAATGCTTGAGAGTGAACAGGAGAGGTGGGAGAAGGAGCAGAGAGACACCAGTGCCACCCACTCCTGACTGTCTGCTATTCACCTGGCTCCATCCATCCCCACCTCTTTGCCCTCCTGGCCACAAACTAGGATCATAACCTTGGCTCAGGATCTGCTGCAGAGCTGGGGGTACCTCAGCTCCAATCCTGACCCTGTTTCAGCACCAAGGACAGCACCAGCCCCTGCCTGGGTCTCCCCAGGGGCCAGCGTGTTGCCTGGCCACCTGGTGGCCAACCATTTACCAGCCCCCTGTGCAGAGTAGGAGGAGCCTAGGGATGGATCTGGTGACATCCCTTATGAACACATGTGAAACCGGCTAGGTGGCGGGATTCAAGTAGCCCCCCAGTGGGCAGGATGTGCATATCTGTGCACATTAACTATTTCCATTGCTATTAATTTTCTTCAAATTAAATCATAGTAAAATAGTTCAAAGGCAACAAAATGCTAGAATTGGATACCTCTGGATGTGTGAGCTCTAAAGAATGCATAGTTTCCATTGAAGACAGCCAGTCATCTCATCCTGCTTATTCTAAATTGTCTTACAATTATTAAAAAAATATTTCTTGGTCACCTAATATATGCCAAGCATTTTTCTAGGCAGAGTGGATTCAGCAATAAATGGAAGAAATACAAGATCCTTTGTGAAACTTCCATTTTAAGGGCAAGAGAGACAAGCAAAGAATCATTAAGTAGATTATATGTCATGCTGAATGGTGATGAGGAGTCTGGAGAAAAATGAAACAGGAAAGATTATGGAGGGAATATGGGATGGACTATTCAATATCTTGTCTGTGGACATTACCATTGAGAAACTGACATTTGAGTATGCACACATATGCACACACAAAACAGTCACAAAGACACACACAGCTCAGAGAGGCACACAGAAAAAGACCACAGACACACATATAGACGCACACACAGGCACATACACGCTTCAAATGTACACACGGACGCATACACCTCAGACATGCACACAGAAACCACCAATACAGACACACACACATATGCACAGACCAGAGAAACACACACACACACACAGCGCAGACACTCACATAGAGACTACAGACACAAACAAACATGCATATATGCAGACACACTCACACCACAGACACACTCACACCACAGACACACAAAACGAGACATTAGCCATTGGCTCCTTGGGAAGACTGGGGTCCTGGTTTTCACGCCAACTAGACCCAGCGTCCCAGTAGGAGAGAAAGGTCAGGGGTGCCCTGTGACTCTGGGCCACTTTCTGCAGTTTGGGTGACCTTTTCATTCTCAGAACATACTTCCCCTGCCCACTGGCACCACCATCCACCTGTCCCTGCTGCCCGTGGTCTGGTAACGAACACGGCCTCACCACCGCGGCTACTGGCCCATGCCTGGAGCAGCAGGTGTGTCCACACTCAGAATGACCACTGGAGAATGGGCAGGGAAGGTGGGATCATCTCTCAGCCTTTGGAAAGACTGATACATGAAGGCGGGACAAGTGAGAAGGGAAGTGGACACACATGAGAGGAGTGGGGGGCAAAGAAGAGTGGGCTCTGGGGTCACAGCCAGTGTGGGAGGCCCAGCTGCTAAGTGGCTTCTGTCCCTGGAGCACCCGCTTGGTCCTGCTGTGAAGATCCCATGGGGCTGTGAGTGGAGTTCATGGGACATACTGGGAGGCCCTCCGAGGTGTCTGGAAAGTTCTTCCCACATTCTGGGACTCATTCCAGCCCTCATAGAACATCCCTTTGGATACTCCAGCTCCTGCCCGGACCCTAGCTTCCCTGAGGAAGCTCCTGAGATGTCTTCCTGGAAACCTGTATGTGGATGAAGGGACCTGGGCAGGAGGGAACCAGGGTCCCCTGCATGGAACAGCAAGGAGCAATGTTAGCTGCAGAGCTCATCGGGTGGCTCAGTTACCACACTCTTCCCTAGAAGAGAAGAAGGGTGAAGAGGAGGAGGAGATGTGTTGGAGGAGTGCAGACTCAGATTTCCTTGGACCCTGGAGCTGAGAGGCTGAAGAGCTGACTGAGGCAAATGCACTGGCCGGGGGCTGCAGGGGGAGCTGCAGGGGCTCCCTGTGTGCTCACACCCGCGTCCTTGGCTCTGGGCCTGCTCTCTGGAGGATGAACTTACCTCCCAGACAACCTTGCTCACCTTCCAGCTCCCAGCACACCTGTCCCATCCTCCAGACACATCCTCACTCCCTCCTCGGGCTCTCACAGCCCGGTACTCTCTGCTGGGTCAGCCCTGACCACACCAGGCTGTGAATGTATATCTGCTCCTACATCCTGGCCCCGCTAGTGCTCGTCCAGGGTCAGCATTCCCTCAGCTCAGCCCCGCAGAACACTCAACTCAACAGGTGGCTGATGGATGCCCAGGATGCAGGAGCAGTGACAGGCTCAGCCAGCAGAGGGACCAGCCCCAGCAGAGGCTCGTGGAGCCTGTCCTGTCCTGGGGAGAGAAGGGGAAGTGGGGCTGGGGTGAAGTAAGAGCACTGCAGAGTTCAGAGCTGGTGCACAGAGGAGCAGCAGAGGTTTCCTTGGTCACCAAACATTTCCCTTCCCTTTTCTCCTCCCATCCTCAGAGCGGCCACACTGTGTGGCCTGTGTCCATTGTGGGCCAGACTAGGCTGCTAAGAGCACTTTACTTACATGAACACATTTGTTTTCTTGGTGACCCCATGTTTTAGTTTCCTTGGGATGATGTAATAAGATATCGCAGACTAGGTGACTTAAATAAGAGGAATTCATTTTGTTACAGTTCTGGAGACTGGAAGTCCAAGATCAAGATGTCGGTAGGGTTCCTTCTGAGACCTCTCTCCTTGGCTTGCAGATGGCCACATTTTCCTCCCTGTGTCTTTACATGGTCTTCCCTCTGTGTATGTCTGTGTCCTAATCTCCTCTTCTTGTAAGGGCACCAGTCCTATTAAGTTAGGGCCTATCCTAAAGACCTCATTTAACTTAATTACCCTTTATAGATCCTATCTCCAAAGACAGTCCCATTCAGATATACTGGGGGTTAGGGCTTCAACATATGAATTTTGGAGGTGACACGATTCATCCCATAACAACCTGTGTGCATAGGCACCCAACTGTGCATAGGCACCCAACTGTGCACAGAGGGGTTAAACCCATTCCCAAGGCAGCACAGCAAACATAAGGGAGCCAGGTTCGAGGCCATGGTGATCTGGTTACAAAGCCCATGCCTCTTTTCCCTCATTGGAGAACTCAGATGAGGGAGCCCCAGGGCAGTGCTGACCACCAGGAGCTTCTCGCTGAGGGCGGGACTCAGAATGACCACTGAGGAGTGGGAAGGGCCAGGCCCTTGACCTGTAGGACTACCCACCTCCTTTCCTATACTGGATTCTTCCACAGACAAGGGCCAAGAATTGGGATCCTTCCAGGTGACAGATGAGGAAACTGAGGCTTGGAGGGGAGAAGGGCCAGACCCCTGACTCCAAAGCTGAGGCTTCCCCCCAATGTCATGCTGTGCTGTCATCTTGCTCCAAATGCCGGGCTCTCAGGCCTGGCCTGTGCAGTCAGCACCAGGGATGCCTGGAGCAGGGGCTGTGAGGAGGTCACGGAGCCCCATGGCCGCTCATGGGGGTCCCCTTGTGACCCCCTTGGAATCCTGATCCCGTCCACTCTGCCATTTCTACCTGGGAGCCCTCCTCCTGGCTGCACAGGGCAATCGGGTTCCTACAAGCCCCTGCCTGTGCTTCCACCATCACACACTGTCCCAACACGAGCTGGAAAGGCCTGGGGTTTCTCTGCCTCCTCAGGTGTTAGAGAAGTTCTCAAGGACACAGACAAAGTCTGTCACATTGTCCCCTGTGACTCCACTCCCCTGGAAGGAGTAGATGCTCAAGATGCCATTGTCATGTTCCTTCATTCATTACTCACCACCTCCCTCTCTGAGGGGTGGGGGGACCTGTCCCCATCTTTCTCCCCTTGAGTTTCCCACTCTTCCCCCCCACACCGAGTCCACACCTGGTGGGACTGACCCTCATCTAGAAGCTGTGATTGGCCAGGCAGTGTCTGCTCTCCTGGTGTGGCCAGTGGCGGACGAGGGACAGGTCATGGAGAGGAAGCTGGGAGCAGCAGGTCAGATCCTCTTTGCTGTGTGTGACCCTCATCAGGACCCCACCTGGAAAGTAGAAGTTATTCTCCAAGGGCCATGCCAGCTCCTACAGCGTGTGGGTGCCAAGTTCCTCTTCTGTGGCCAGTCACCTGTCTGACCTCAGCCTGGGCTTCCTGCTGGGGCTTCCTCTCAGTCCTGTGACACCAAGTCCCTGTGGCTCTTACCCCAGAGATGTCACTGCTGCTGCTGCTGCTGTTGCTGTCCCTGCTGTGGGGAGGTGAGTGGGTCCAGGGGAGAGGGGACTGGCAGGTGGGGACTGTGGCTGACCTTGTTTCCCTGCAGGATCCCTGCTTCAGGATAGGAGATTATGGCTGCAAGTGCAGCGGTCTGTGATGGTGCAGGAGGGGCTGTGCGTGTCTGTGCCCTGCACCTTCTCCCATCCCAGGGACTACTGGATTGACCCTGCACCAGCTCATGGCTACTGGTTCCGAGAAGGAGCAAATCCACAGCAGGATGCTCTTGTGGCCACAAACAACCCAGGTCGTGCAGTGCAGAAAGAGACCCAGGGCCAATTCCTCCTTCTCTGGGACCCTCAGATCTACAACTGCTCCCTGGACATCAGAGATGCACAGAGAGGGGATAGGGGGAGATACTTCTTTAGAGTGAAAAGAGGGCCTTATGTGAGATATACTTACAAAGAGAACCTACTCTCAGTGCTTGTGACAGGTAAGGAATGGGATCAAGGAGACAACACATGGATGGGTTCTGAGGGCCCCCAGGGCAGGGCCAGGAGAGGATTCTTGCTTCTCTTCCTGGGAGGGACCCAGGGAGACCCAGGACTGGCACTAGGGCTGGCTGGGGAGGAGTTGGCTGGCCTGAGGCAGAGGTTGCTCTTAGGGTCACACTTAGGGTCCCCACCTCCAGGCCTGGGTCTCTATCTCTCACCTTCTCAGCTCTGACACAGACACCTGATGTCCACATCCAGGGGACCCTAGAATCTGGCCACCCCAAGAACATTACGTGTACAGTGCCATGGGCCTGTGAGAGGGGAACGCCCCCCACCTTCTCCTGGATAGGGGTCGCCCTCACCTCCCTGGGCCCCAACACTCCCCGCTCCTCAGTGCTCACCCTCACCCCAGGGCCCCAGGACCATGGCACCAACCTCACCTGTCGAGTGACCTTTCCCAGGGCTGGTGTGAGCACGGAGAGGACCATCCAGCTCAATGTGTCCTGTGAGTGCCAGGCCAGGACAGACAGGTCCCTGAGGACGGTGGGTGTGGGGGAGGGGAAGAGGGCAGGGCCTGGGGTACTGGGTGCTGGGTCCTGCAAGCTGGCTCTGGGGAGGAAGGAAAGAGGACACAAGACTCCACCCCCTTCCTATTTCTAAAGTTCTGGGGGAAAGGGGCCAATGCTCACCTTCCTGCCACTGAAACGGGAACAATTATGTTTGTCTGTCCGGATGTGTCCCTGAACCTGAACATCAGTGTGTTCCAGAAAGAAGGCACAGGTATGGCCCAACGTCTCCTCTCATGAGGGTGTAATGGAAGAGGGGTCTGTCTCCTCCCTTCACAGCAGAACTGGATTTCAGGACTCAGATGGGAAGAAGGCTCAGGCCAGGTGTAGGGAGATGTAAAGCCCCCCACTCAATCATCAGCTTACACCCTGGCCTCCCCCAACCCCTGACCCTGCTCTCAGGAGGTTTGCATGGACCCTTCCATGCCCAATGGATGTGTTGTCCCCATGCCAGGGACACATCCTCGTCCCAAATCCTGCCCTCATTCTTCTTAGGATCTGGACCCCGCATACTCCTCCAGCCGCCTTTGATCATTCTAATGTTAGTGTTTAAAACAGCAAACATAAAATGTACCTTAGTCTTCTCAGGCTGACATAACAAAATACCACAGACTGGGTGGTTTAAACACAAGGAATTTATTCTTCACAGTTCTGGAGTCTTGAAGTCTAAGATCAGCTTGTAAGCTGTTTGGTTCCTGGTGAGGGCTCTCTTCCTGCTTGTAGATGGTGGCCTTCTGGCTGTGTCCTCGCAGGACTGAGAGAGAGCCAGCTCTCTGGTGTCTCTTCTTATAAGACACCAACGTCATCATGACAGCCCCACTTTCATGACCTCATCTGAACCTAATCATCTCCCAAAGGCCCACCCAGATACCTCCAAATACCGCCACACTGGGGGTTAGAGCTTAAACATATGAATATGGGGGAAACACAATTCAGTCTCTAGCAAAATTTATTAAGAATAAAACATAATTCAGAACCTTGTGGACCTCCCTCTTGGCTATCTTCCAAATATAACCTATGCATATATATTTAAACACACACACTTGCATACACATCATACTAGACACACTGCTCTGCGTCTTTATTATTATTATTAGTAAACATTTCATATAGAGTAATTTTAGATTTACATGGTACAGAGAGTTTCCCATAATCCCTCACCCAGCTTCCCTCATCATTAAAATCTCACATCACCTTGGCACATTTATCACAACTAAGGAATTGATATTGGTACATTTCTGTGAACTAAACTCCTCTTTTCCTCACACTCAGTCTATCTTGGAGATCTTTCTGTATCAATGAAGAAAGGAAACTTTCTTCATTGTGATTGATGACTCCATGGTTTTCCAATGGGAAGTATATTGTACTATAAAGTACTTAATTGGTCCCCCATTGGGGGAAAGCTATGGTGTTTCCAGTCTTCAGCTCAGACAAATAACACTGCGCTGAAGAACTTGTATGAACATTCCCCAGGTGTGTGTGTGTGTCTGTCAGATAATTTTCTAGAGAAGGAAGTCCTGGATCAAAGGGCATGTGTGTGATTTCTACAGATATTGTCAAATCCCGCTACATGAAGGTGGTTCTGTTTATACTCCCTCCTGCAGTGTGCCTCCTTCCCTGCTGAACATATTCATCCTTGCTGATCCTAAGTGAATTTACTGTCATGTTAAGCTGCAGTATCATTTTGGGACTAGGTTGAGATCTTTCAGTGCTTTGAAGAACCGCTTGTATTTCTTTGTAGACTTTTTCTTAAGGTTTGAAGAAGCTCTTTTCATATTAAGGACATCATCTGTGTGTTAGTTGAAAGGATTGATTTCCAATCTATTGACGACCTTTTGACTTAGCATACGGTGATTTCTCCAGGCAAAAACATGCATTTTTCTTCTGAGTTGCATCGAGTGGTGTACTGTTGGCTCTGACTGTTTGGCATGAACTAATGTGTCCGTCTTTTCCCAACTCTGGGTTCAGTGGTTTCAAATTGGGCATGTTAAATTGGCCAAGATGGGAGTATTTACACCAAGGAAATTGACAAATGCTACAAATCAGGACTCCCCTCTCCCCTCCACACCACCATGAGTGAGCTGGTTGTTAAACATTTACTAGTAAACCACTGGTCACATTTACCAATATTTCCTTTCATGCCTTTGACTATTACCATTCTAATATCATAATATTTTTAAGTCTCCCATGATTTCTTCTACTAGCCTCATATGCAAACACTTCCAAACATGCTCATTCACTCAAACCTCACAGAACTATTTGTTTTCCCATGAGCATGCAGGGTCATTTCACATTTCAGCTGTTAGTTGCACATTTTTTTGTTAGTTGAGGTCATGTTGCCCTCTAACATTGTGTAAATTTCATGCATAAATTATTATACATCAGTTTCTGTATAGACTGCATCAAGTTCACCACCAATAGTCTAGTTTTTATCCATCACCATACAAATGTGTCTCTTTGACCTTTCCACACTCACCCCACTCCCTGGATGATATGGTATTTCTATTTTTAATTTTTTGAGAAATGTACACATTATTTTCCTTAGTGGCTGCACCAGTTTGCACTGTGTGTAAAGGTAAATTGTATGAGGGTTTCCTTTTCTCCGCAGCCTCTCCAACACTTGTTATTTATTGTCGCCTTAATAATAGTCATTCTGACAGATGTGAGGTGATATTTCATAGTAGTTCTGATTTGCATTTCCCTAATAATTAGTGATGTGGATCTTTTCATGTGCCTGTTGGCCATCTTTGTATCTTCTTTGGAAAAATGTCTGTTCATTTCCTCTGCCCGTTTTTTGATCAAGCTGCTCATTTTTTTCTTGTTGAGTTGTATGAGTTCTTTATATATTTTGGAAAATAACCCTTTGTCAAATATATAGTCTGCAAAAATTTCATTCCATTTAATGGGTTGTCTTTTCATTTTGTTGATGGTTTCCTTTGCTGTGCAGAAGACAAAAGTGTGTATTTTCAGTAACTCAGTATAAGGTGAAGCCTTTTGAATTTGACAGTAGCAGGTGAATATCAGTATCTCTATATAGTTTTTAAAAATCTATATGCATTATTTTATTATTGAGGAAAAATTCACTAAAAATATAATCACTACTTGAGCCATTTCCAAATGTGCAGTAGGTGTCTTTTAACACATTCACTATGTTGTACAACCATCACCACCATCTAATTCCATCCATCCAACATTTTCATCAGCCCAAAGAGAAACCCTGTGCCCATGAAGCAGTCACTCCCCATACTCCCCTCCCCCAACCCCGGCAACCACTAATCTGCTTTCTGTCTCTATAGCTTTGCCTGTTTTGGACACTTCGTATAAGTGGAATCATACAAAATGTGTCCTTTTGTGTCTGACTTCTTTTACTTAACAAAACGTTTTCAAGGCTGATCCATGTAGCATGTGTGAGTAATTCTCTCTTTTTTATCTGAATAACATTCCGTTGCATGAATGTACCGCGTTTTGATCATCCATTGATTAGTTGTTGGACATTTGGGATGTTTCCATTTTTTGGCTATTGTGAATGACGCTGCTATAGACATTGGTGTACATGCTTTTGTTCAGTTTTATGGGACATATACCTGCCTAGGAGTGGAATTGCTGGGTCAAATGGTAGTTTCTATGTTTAACTTTTTGAGGAAATGCCAGACTATTTTCCACAGTGGCAACTGCATTTTACAGTCCTACCAGCAACATACAGGAGTTCCAATTTCTCCACATCCTTGCCAATATTATTTTCTTTTTTTTTTTTTTTTAATTATATCCCACTAGTGGATGTGAAGACCCAGCATGGTGGTCTAGTCGTTAAGATTCAGCTCTTTCATGTTGCAACCCGGGTTCATTTCCCCATCAGGGAACAACACCACCCATCTGTCATTGTCATAATATATCGACTGTGTGTTACTGTGATGCTGAAAGCTATGCCACCAGTATTTCAAACACCAGCAGGGTCACCCATGGTGAACAGGCTTCAGTGGAGCTTCCAGACTAAGACAGACTAGGAAGAAGGACCTGGCCACCAACTTCTGAAAAATTTTTCCATATAAACCCTTTGAAGGGCAGTGTAGCGTTGTCTAATATGGTGCTGGAAGGTGAGAGGGTGGTGAAGAAAGACCAGGCAGGCTTCCACTCTGCTGTCCGCAGGGTCACTAGGAGTCAGAATCGACTCCACGGCACTAACAACAAGTCGGGGTAAAGGGGTATTTCATTGTGGTTTTGATTTGCGTTTATGTAACGACTAATGATGTTGCTAATTTTTTCATGGACTTACTGGCCATTTGTATATCTTCTTTGGAGAAGTATTTTTCAAGTCCTTTGCTCATTATTTGATTGGGTTGTTTCTCTTTGTTTTTTAGTTGTAAATGTTCTTTACGTATGCTGGATACTGCACCCTTATCAGATCTATGATTTGCAAATAGTTTCTGCCAGGAAATGGGTTGACTTTTCACTTTTGCAATAGTGTCAATTGGCAAACAAAAGTTTGTCATTTTGATGAAGTCCAACTTATGCAATTTTTCTGTTTCCAATGCTGGACAGGCAGAACGTGGTGTGGAGTGAGGCCCAGGCACAGGTGGTCCCACATCCAGTGATGGAGGAGGGCCTGGAGAACCAATGTCCAGAGTCCTATTGAGAACAGAAGGGGATTGTGGTGGACCAGGTGGATCCATCCTCATCCCACTTTCCTGCAGGGAGATCAGGGCCCATGGCAGAGGTGGTTCTGGTGGCCACTGGGGAAATGGCTGTGAAGACCTTGATCCTCCTCCTCTGCCTCATCTTCCTCATATGAGCATTCTCCCAGGGGGAAGAGGAGGTATGGGGAGGGTAGGGGGCAAGTGACTGAGTCCTAGAACCAGTACTGGAAGGACATCAATGGGCCAGGGGTCCGAGTAGGGATAGAAGATCCAGAGGGGCTGCCACTATGCCCCGTCCACCAAGCATCCAGGATGGGAGATACCTGTGTGCTCAAGATGGTCTGTGAAACCAGAGCTGCCCTCTCCCATCTCAGTCACCCCTCCATCCCCTGAACAGGGAAGAAGGGGTGAGTCTGCTGCCCGCTGTACCATGATCAAACCAGACTAAAAGACCCTGGTCTCTTCTCTCAGAATGAGGTCCTGCAGGAGGAAGGTGGTGAGGCAGACGGGGGCGTGGAGGATGCAAAAACCATCCCAGGTTAATCCTTCAGGTGAATGACACAGGTGTCTCAACTCTCAACATCCCATCACACACCTCCCTCAGGCTGGCCCCCAGGATTGCTCCACTCAGCATGGCCAAAGTGAGGCTTCCACCTTCCTCCCAAAAACAACTTCTCTGCTGGATTCCCTGCCATGTGATGACACCATGGCCCCACCTGTAAGACCAGAACCTGGGTGTAGTTCACTTTACCTTCCTCCTTTCTCCCCCACCCACTCACCCATAAGTCTTGTTCATCCTTCTTCCTACACAACTCATCTTGCTGCCTGTCTCCTCCCCATCATGACCTGGTTGTTCCTGGGGCCTCATCTCTTCCCTCGGTCTCTGAATCCACCTCACCTCCTGCCTTGATCTCTCTCCTCAACACAGGGCTCCAGACTTTTTCCAGAGACCATCATCATCCACTTCCTGCACAATGTGAGCAGCTACCTGTCCTCTCCATGGCCACAGATTGACCTGCAAACACCACAAGCTGGATTTGACAGCCTGGCGTGGTCTGACCCCTGCTGGACTCTTCCCCAGATTCCTCCCTCTCCCTGCATCTGGCAATGTCTCCATCCCCAGCTGGGCCAAGGCCTCTGTGGCTCTGAGGCCTTTTCATGAGCAGTTCCTTCTCCTGAAATGCCCTTCCCTCCCCATTCCTGCCTCTCTGAGTCCTGCTCATCTTTCAGGCTCACTCTTCAATGTTCCCCAGTGTGTGTGCGTGTGTGTGTGTGTAATTCTTGTATAGTTCTGAGAAGAGTGACATCAGTCATTTATTTATAGACTCTTGAGCAAGTATTACTGAAGACCTACTCTGTGCCAAAATTGTTGTAGGTACTGAGGGTGCATCAGTGAACACAGCAACCAAAATCTCTGTCATCAAGAAACTGTTATTCTGGAGACAAAAAGCATCGAAATCAAAATAAATAAATAAGAAATTAAAGCATGTTGAATTAAAGCATGTTGATGGTAATGTGTGTTTGGAGAAAAATCATACAGCGAAAGGAGCATGTGACATCTTGGGGACAATTTACTACACCTGAGAGTATGAAATTTGATGTTGGAGCAAATACTTAAGATAGTAAGAAAGCAGGTTCTGCATTTGCCTGAGAGAAAATTATCCCAGGAAAAGGGAAAAGAGAGGACAGCGAGTGGAATAGTCTGAGGCAGAAGCACGCCTGGTGTGTTGGGGAAACAGGAGGAAGAAGTCTGACAGCAGAGGGAGGTACAGGGAGGGGCGGAGCTGGGAGGATGGTGCAGACCCTGTGCTGGTGCAGAGCTTGTGAGGCCGTGCAGGAAATGCAAGAATCCGGACACCAGGAAGGATACTATTGAACTTTCATTTTCACAAGATCCCCGTGGCTGCTCTGTTCAGAAAAGGCCAGAGTGTGTCCACAGCAGCAACACAGTGATTGGGAAGGGACTGCTGAATTCTCCAGGAAGGAGGTGATGGTGACATGAGCCAGGGAGGCGGGGTGGAGAGTGAGGGTTTACATTTAGATGTGTTATGAAGATGGAACTAACAGGGTTTTCTAATGGATGGGGGAGTGAGGGCGAGAGAGGAACATGGATAATGCCAAAATGTTTCCCCTGAGCAACTGGAAGGATGGAGTTGTGTTCCATGGAGGACGACAGAGAGAAGGGTTTGGAAGAGGGATGCTCATTCTGAGAAGCCACTTGACATCCAACTGGAGACGTCAGTGAGAGAGCTGGATACGAATATCTGGAGATCAGGAGAGGGGCTCAGGCTGCAGATGTGAGAATGCGGAGCCATGTAAAGTGATGGCAGTAGATGAGGCAAATAGGGGGCTGACAGCACACAGAGAAGAGAAGGACACAAGGAAACATGTTTGTCCTTGGTGATCCCAAAACGGTAGGTTTAACGGAGAGGTGGGAAAGGGGTGCAGACTTGGTTGAAGAAAGTTCAGGAGAGAATTTTTGGCAGGGTGCTTGGAAGAGCAAGTACAGACAACACTTTGAGGAGTTTGGCTGTGAAGAGGAGCAAAGGAATGGGTCTGAGAAGGAAGGCTTTTCTCCATTAATCTCTCCAGTCTCCCTGGAGATGGCATCTCTCTGATTTCCTGCCTGTATTAGATTCCTGGGGCCACTGTCACAAATGACCACACACTCAGTGTCTAAAACAAAGAAATTTATCTCTCACGGTGCTGGAGGCCAGAAATCCGTGGAGGAGAGAAATGATATTTTCCCTGTGCCCTTGTAAGTTCTCAATTGGATCCCTAAAACACAAGACGGAGAAGAAGAGAAATGAATACAAATATATTTAATGTAAGTTTCATGTGGCACAGGAGCCTTCATAAGGAAATGAAGACCCGAATAAATGATTAAATCTGAGTATTTTCCTGCTATATTTGATGATGAGTGGAAAATTGTGGAGCCATATGATAGGACAAAGTGTGTGAGCTAAGTGCAGTAAACTGGGAGAAACTTAGCAAGGTCTGTTCCTTCAGATTCTTCTCCATGTCCCTTGATTTTAGGAGACAAGATGCTCCTTTCCTCGGGGTACAGGGAAGGCACCTCTCATGAGTGTTTATGTCCCATTTCAAGAGAAGCTCAGGAAGTCCTTCCTGCACATCCATTTCTCAAATTCCTCCAGCTTGAAATATTCAATATGGAACAGTGCCACACCTTGTGGTAACATATCCTGAACTGCATCATCCAAAATCGCTCATCTGGGCAGAAATCAAGTTGTTGGTAGGTTGTACTCCCTCAGAGGCTCGAGAAAATCCATCTCTTACTTCCTCCACATTATTGTGCTGTCAGCATTCCTTGACTTGCTGCCACATCACTCTGTCTCTGTGGTCACAATGCTCATCCTCCTCTGCATGTAGAACATCATTCTCTGCATCTCTCTCAGAAGGAAACCTGCAACTAGATTTAGGGACCAACCCAGATAATCTAGGCTCATTTCCACAGGTCAAGATCCTTCAGCACATCTGCAAAGATCCTTTTTCCTTATAAGGGAACATTTACATGTTCCAGGGAATAAGTCCTGTGTTTCTTTGGGTGGCTGCAAGTCTCATGTGACTTTGCATCCTTGAATGCCCCCATCTGGCCTCCAGACCTTCCCCTTTTTAATCTTCTTGGCTCTGCTCTTCCAAATCCTGACATGCCTGTGGGTCACATTATGGGTGACACATGTCTTGGGGAACGGGGGCCTGCTGTTCTCTAAAAGCCACTATGGAGGGACTAAAATTTACAGACTTGGAGAATACATCTGCAAATATATATCTGATAGATGTCTTGTACCAGGAATATATCAAGGACTCTCAAAACAAAACATCAGTAAACAAACAAACAAAAATAACCCAGCTTTATATGTGTTGAAAAAAACATCTACCCAACAACAAAGAGCCAAAATCTGCTATATAAAAATCGGCCACGGATTTGAATAGACATTTCTCCAAAGGTATAGGAATGCCCAACAAACTCATGAAAACATGATCAACACTACTAATATTTGGAAAATGCAAATTATAACCACACAAGGAGGTATCCTTTCACATCCATTAGGGTGGCTATTTTAAAAAAGAGAGAAAAGAGAAATAACAAGTGTTGGCAATGATGTGGAAAAAGTGGAACTCCTGTGTTTTGCTCTTGATTGTAAAATAGTGTATCTGTTGTGGAAAACAATATGGAAGAACCTCAAAAAATTAGAGATAGAATTTTCATATGGTCCAGTCATTTCACTTATGGACGTGTACCCAAAGAATCGAAAGCAAGAACTTGCATAGATATCTGTACACCCGTGTTCTTAGCAGCATTATTCACAATAATGAAAAGGTGGAATCAACCCAAGGGTCCATCAACAGAGGAATGGATTAACTAAATGTGGAAAACATATACAATTGAATATTATTCAGCCTTAAAAAGGAAGGAAATATTGACACGTCTCAACACGGATTGAAGACATTACACTAAGTGAGATAAGCCAGTCACAAAAGGACAAATACTGTAGATTCTACTTAAATGAAGTATCTAGAGTAGGTAAATTCCTAGACAAGCAGAAAATAGAAATGTGGTAGCCAGGGTCTTTGGCAAGGGAAATGGAGAGATATTTACTTAGTGGGCACAAAGATTCCATTTGGAAAGATTAAATAAGTTCTAGAGATGAATGGTGGTGGTAGTTGCATAACAATGTGAACGTACTTAATGCCACTGAGCTGAACAATTAAAAAAGGTTATAATAGTAGGTTTGTTACATATATTTTACCACAGTAATTTAAGAAAGAAGCTAAAAATTTAATCTGCCACTTCACCAAAGAAGAAAAACGCATGACAATTAAGCACATGAAAACATGCTCAATATCACTTATCATTAGGAAATTTCAGACTAAAACCAGGATAAGATACACACCTACTAGAATAACTAAACTAAGCTAAAGTAAAAAGAAACAGAAATCCTGATAATAGCAAATGCTATGGAGGATGTGGAGCAGCCAGAACTCACACACACTGCTGGTGGGAACACCACTGGTGCAGCCACTTTGGAAAACAGTTTGGCAATTTTATATAAAAAGTTAAACCTACACTTATCATAGGACAGAGCAATCTGACTCCTAGGTGTTTACCCAAGAGAAATAAAAACGTATGTTCCCACAAAAACCTGCATATGAATACTTATAGCAGCTTTATTCCTAGTTGCCCCAAACCTGGAAACAACCCGAATGCTCTTCAACTGGTAAGTATATACAAAATGGGGTACATTGAAACAGTGGAGTACCAGCCAGCAATTAAAAGTAACAGGTATTGATACATACACCCAATAACATAGAGAAACCTCAAATGCATTATACCAAGTGAATGAAGCCAGACTTTGAAGACTAGATTTTGTCCAATTCCCTTTCTATGACATTTTGTAAACATCAAGACAAGAGGGATGGAGAATAGATCAGCATTTTTTCAGGGATTCTGGGTGGATGGAGGATTCGGCTTCCCAAGGATGGCAGGAGGGACTGTCTTGGGCTATGGCTCTCTTCAGAATCTTCACTGTGGTTGTGATCACATATCACATACATCTGTCAAACCTCATAGACTTGTATGTAATAGAGAGCGAATCTGACTTTATCTAAATTTGAAATAAATTAAAAATTCAAAACCACAATGAGATAGTGCTACACTCCCACTAGAATTATTAAAATTTAAATGACTGGCAATATCAAATGTTAACAGGGGTGTGAAGCTTCTGGAATTCTGGCACATTATGGACAGGAGTGTAAAGGTTAAAACCCTTCTGGACAACAATTTGGCGATATCTACTAAAGTTAAACACGTGGTTACTCTTTGATTTAACAATTCCACACCTTGTGTGTACTCTCGGGGATGAAAGCATGTTCATAAAAAGACTTACTCCTTAATATTTATTGCCAGCAACTAAAAAGTCTCAAATGTCTGTCAATAGGCAAATAAATAAGATTACAGTATACCCACATAATGGAATACAACTTAATAATCAGACATTATGAACTACAAAAACATACAACACGAATCCACTTCAAAACTATTATACAGAGTCAGAGAATCTAGACACAAATGAGTAGATTTCTAGGAAATTCTCCAATAGACAAAATTAATTCACCAAGATAGAGAGCACTGGTTACCTGAGGTGGAGGTGGGGGTGAGGAGCTGAAAATAGGTTTGGGAAAACATTTTCAGGTAGTGGAAACAATCTATCTCTTAATTGTGCAGGTCATTAACTGGGTTGTATACATTTGTCAAAATTCGTATAAATGTAACATTCAAGTGGGTACATTTTATTTTATGTAAATCCTAAGGTTCATAAAGAAAAAGCAATGAGAACTCGCTGAAAATTCCAGTCCATGAACATGGTATAACATTCTTGACTGTGAAGCCAATTGTATTGGGATTTCCATTATGTGTCACATTCTCACTTTTTAAATAACCTAGTACTAGTATTATTTTACTTATTGGAGACTCACTTCCTTACATCTAAAATGAGGGTGTAAAATCTCTCTGTGTTTGTAAGGTTGAAGGAACAGTTATCTAGATATGACTGTATTTGAAAGATTTTGCAAATCCATGGTGGCAAACGCTATTCTGTCACAGGTGTCAAGGATTTCCCAGACACATATGACACAGAGTAAGATGCAAAACCAGGTGAGCTGAACGTAAAATTTTAATTTTGGCTATATATTCCACTCACGTTTTCTGGAAATATTATTCCTTGTGAACCACTTGTAACTGTGTGAAGAAGATGTCTTCCATGACAGGAAATGTTAATCTGTATAATAAGGATCTAAAAAATTCACTCCAGTCCACCCAGGCAGCATTCAGGGAAAAGAAGTTTCCTCTGCCCTAGCTCCTGGGATATGTGTTCTCCCTTTTGTTTTACAGGAAGATGCTGCATGGTTTTTATCTGAAAATCCCATTGTAACTTCACGAATCAGCATACAAGTAACAAGAAAAAAATCCTATACTCATTTTTTAGAAAATACCCAGTATGCTATCAGGACACACAGAAAACTCACCAGTGACTGTAGCTCCAAAGCCTGACAGTACTGAGTGTTTGGGGAGGAAGTGACTCCACTGGGTGGGGAGCATCTCACAGGCTTGGACCAGATCTGTCAACTCCCTTCTTGTCTCCAGCCTCCCCAAACCATAGATGCTCACTAAGCATTTGGGGAATGAATGAATGAATGAATGTCTGCTACCTTCATGTCATCTAGGAACCCCTTCTTTCCTCTGCCCCAGACAGTCATGCAGACCCTAAAGAATCCTACACCTAGCAGGACCTACCATCTGAGGTCTAGACAAGGCTGTGATGCTCTGTATTCCAGCAGGAGCTGACCAGCTCCCTGGCGTAGACATCAGTGCTCAGAAAAGCACCCAGATGGGAGGCCCTTAGAGACTCACCGTGTCCCACACCTCAGAGGTCCTCAGAGGTACTGGTCCAGGCTCTGGTGCTGAAGGGAAGCCCCGAGATGAGGGGCAGGACACTGGGTCTCCACCTTCTCTGCTCCCTTCTGGGCAGGTCTCGGGGTATCTGGGCACTGGAATGCCTGCCCAGTCTGTGCAGAGGGGGGATGAGCACCGGCATGCAGTTCCTCTTCTACAAATGGGCGAGGTCTCGTGTTCCTCCCCAGCTTCCTGTAGGACTCCCAGCAGTGCCGCCTCCCACTTGCCTTCTCTTTCTCCTGTCAGACACAGGACTGACACCCAGAACCCTCTATCTCAGAGATGCTGCTGCTGCTACTGACTCTGCTGTGGGCAGGTGAGTGGGTCAAGTGGGGAAAGGGTGGGCGGGGCTGGGGCTGCAGCCTCCCCTCCTTTCCCCACAGGGTCCCTGGCTAAGGATGGGAGATTCTGGCTACTAGTGTAGGAGTCCGTGACGGTGGAGGAGGGCCTGTGCGTCTCTGTGCCCAACACCTTCTCCTATCCCTGGGACTCCAGGACTGACTCTGCCCCAACTCACAGCTACTGGTTCCAGGAAGGGGCAAAACCACACCAGAATGCTCCTGTAGCCACAAACAACCCAGTTTGTAAAGTGCAGGAGGAGACTCAGTGCCGATTCCACCTCCTTGGAGACCCCTGAACCTACAACTGCTCCTTGGACATCAGAGACACCAGGAAGAGTGACAACAGAAGATATTTTTTTCGCCTGGTGAGAGGAAAGGAAAAACGCAATTACAAATCTAACCTTCTCTGTGTATGTGACAGGAAAGGAGGGGGATCCAGGAATCACCACAGGAAAAGGACATGGGGATTTTAGGGCAGGGCTGGGATGAGACTCCTCTTTGGGGAAGGGTTGGGGTACAGTGTCTTGAGGGCTTAGAGGAGGAGCTGGAACAAAGCCGGAGTCTTTTCTCGTGGCCACACCTCCGACTCTCTCTACTGATCCCCGTGACTCCCCATCTCCTCACCAGCCCTTACCCACACACCAGACATCCTCATTCCAGGGACCCTGGAGTCCGGCTGCCACAGGAACCTGACTTGCTCTGTGCCCTGGGCCTGTGAGCAGGGCACACCCCCATCTTCTCCTGGATGTCAGCTGCCTTCACCCTCTGGGCCCCAGGACCCGCCTGTCCTCTATGCTCACTCTCACTCCATGGCCCCAGGACCTCAGCACCAATCTCACCAATCAGATGAAGTTCCCTGCAGCTGGCATGATAAAGGAAAGGACCATTCAGCTCAACATCACCTGTGAGTGCTGGGCCAGGATGCCTGGGTCTCTGAGGATGGAGGGGACAGAGGGCTAGGCTGGGGACACTTGGTTCTTTTCTCCTGGTGCTCTGGCTGAGTAGGGGACCTAAAAGGACACAAGACCTGTCCCTCCACCATTTATGTGGCACCTGGGGGTGGTGTGGATGCCTACACTTATCTCACCCGACCCTCTCCACTGAAGTGGGAAATCCCCTCTTTTCATCCGAGGTGCTCCAGAGAACCCAGCAATCAGTGTCTGCCTTGAGGATGGCACAGGTAGGAAGGAGTCCCCACTCAGGGGTATTGACTGAGGTGGGGTCTCTGCCAGGTCAGATCAGAGCTGGACTTTCAGAGCTCAGACGGTGGAGCTGGGGTGGGGGGCGCTGGTGTTACACAAGAGAAGCCCCCATCAGGCCTCTTCCCCCAATGTCTTCCAACATCGATCTTGCCCGGATAACCCTCAGCTTCCTCCCTGCCCATCCTAAATGTACTCTTTATCTTCCACCAGTCACTGAAGGCCTTGGGGAAATTTTTCTGTAGACTTTATTATCTACAGCAGCTTTGGGTTCACAGAAAAATTGAGAGGAAGTTAGAGAGATTCCGCATTTACTCGCTGCACTTTCTCACACATGCACAGCCACTCCACTATCTACATCCCCCAACAGAGGGGACATTTGTTACAACCCATGAATCTACATTGACACTTCATTGTCACCCAGAGTCCATAGATGACATTAGGGTTCACTCTTGGTGTTGTACATTCTATGAGTTTGGACAAGTACGTAATGACACGTATCCATCATTATAGTATCGTACAGAACAGTTTCATTGCCCCCAAAATCTCTTTGGGCCCTTTTTGGACTGTCAATCTACCACACACACTGTGACCTCACTCTGGAGCCAAGCTCCCTTAACTAGTCCATTCCCATGGGTAATGGCATCTGGTCCCCTCACTGGACAGTGAGTCCCATTGGGGCTTTCTCAGCAGTGCCCATCAAACTGTTGACAGTGATGCTCAGAGATACCTCTCCCACCCTGGGTGTGGGGTTCCCAGGAGGTACGGTCAGGCAGGGCCAGGAGAGCTGTCTTGATCTGACATGAAGGTCTGAGAACTCCCTGCTTCCACCCACTTCTGGAGGCATGAAAGACCACCTTTGACCCTGAGGGACAGGGCCAGTGGAGGACAGAAGATGATATTCAGACACCCTCCCAAGAACGAAGGAGGGACAAAGCCTTTCAGTGTCCCATAGGGCTCTCTGGATTGTGTTTCTCTCTCTCTCTGAAATGCCCATAGAGCCCAGAGCCTCACACTCCTGCTGCAGCCAGGTCTGGAGGCTGTTGCAGAGCGACCCTTAGTGGAGAAGCATATGGCTCCTAGAAGAGACGGAGTGTGTTGGACAGGATTGTGGGCGCTGGATGGGAGGTGTCCCATGGACCATGTCCTTCTGGAGAAGGCTGAGGTCCTATGGTGGGTGGAAGGGTGGAAGGTTCAGAGGCTGAACCCTGGATAAGAGAGGAAGGGTACCCTTTTCTATAAGCTGAAGAGGAGAAGACACGTGACTATTCATCAAGATTGGAGTTCACCTCAAGTTTCTCTTGCCTGCAGGGGAATGGGGGATCAGGGAAGGAGTGACTCAGGGGGCCACTTGGGGAGCTGGTGTCACTGCACTGCTTGCTCTCTGTGTCTGCCTCATCTTCTTCATGTGAGCTGGGTTGGGAGTGGGCCAAGAATTGGAAAAGGGAGACCTGGAGGGGTTGTGAGAGACTGGAGCAAGGGTGGGGTTATGGTGGTGATGAGAATCCAGCTGGTAGCCCCTGAGCCAGGCATGAGTGTGTTCCAAGCCCTGCTTCCAGACTTCCTGGAGTGTGAGTACTTTGTTACAAAGTCTTGTTATGAATGCTCCTGGGATCACCCCACCCTTGACCTGCCTTAGTCACTCACTCCAGTGTCAAAAGAGTGACCCTGTGTCAGAGACTCTGGTGTCTCCCATCAGAGTGAAGACCTGCTGGAAGAGAGCAGCCAGGACAGCAGTGGGCGTGGATGACATCCACCGTGCCAACGGACCAGCTTCCCTGGTGAGTGATGTGGGCATCCCGGTATGAAGCCTGCCCACCACATCTCCCCAGGGTGGCCCACAGTCATGCTCCAGGGTAACAGTGATGAATCTGATGTCAGAAGTTAGGTTCTAGATACATCTTGAAGGTGGAGCCAGCAAGATTTGTTAATGCAGTGACAGTGTACGTGTGGAGCATGATCAAAGATAGCTCACTGCCTCTACCTCATAGGTGTCACAGATGTCAAAGAGGACTCCATAGATGTAATAGGTGTCCATAGATGTCAGAGATAACTCCATAGGTGTCATAGATGTCCATAGTTATCAAAGATGATTCTATAGATGTCACTGAGGTCCATAGATGTCAAAGATGACTCCATAGATGTCAAAGATTTCATGAATGATAATAGACATCATAGATGTACATATACACCAAAGATAGCTCCTTAGATGTCTATGGATAGCCACAGATAGCCATAGATGTCCATAAATTTCCATAGATACAAAAGAGGACTCCAATGTGATTGCCTTGAGCAACTTAAAGAATTGAATTGCCAATTCCTGAAATTGCCAACTCTGCAGGAGGAGTATAGTTTTAAGAGGGCACCAAACTTTATTTTGGTTACTATAAGTTTGAGGTACCTCTGAAACATCCAACTGAAGATGACAGGTAGTCGGCAAAATTTTGGAGCTCCAAAGAGGGGTCCGAGTGGGAGACACAGAGGTTTGGGGGTCCTCCACATCAAGGTCGGATAGTGAATGATACCACAAAGAAGAGAAGAGGTACACAGACAAAGCCTTGGGACCCTCCAGCATTTAGAGTCAGGGAGATAAGGTGGAAACAGCAAGAAGACCACTGAGGATGAATAAATGACCAGGAGAGCGTAGGGTTGGATCCTGGTGGCCAAGGGGAGCTGGATCTTCAGAGGAGAGAGGACTCATTTGTTTCAAATGCTAATAAGTCCAGTAGAATAGGGTCTGAGAAAAGACCATTTAAATTTAGCTAAGTAGTATCACAGCTGATCTTGACAAAAGCAGATCTGGTAGCCTGGTAGAGGCAGATATCCTTATTGGAGTGAGTTCAAGAGAGAATGGGAGGAGAGGTAGTGGAAAGACTCTTGAGAAATGTTCCAGTAAGTCTAGAGCTGAGAAATGAGTCTGCAGCAGAAAATGCTTGTACTTCTAAATCCCTTGGAACTTCCTGGGTGAGAGCACTGGTATTGTTTTAATGAGGTGACTCCTGGTGGGCTCTCGGATGGGGATTTTCATCCCTGACTCCTTTCTCCAGAGACGGGAGAGGGGCTGGGAATGCAGTCAATAATTGATCATGCCTATGTGGGGAAGTCTCCATAAAAATCCCAAAAGCATGGGGTTCGGGGAGCTTCCAAGTTGGTGAACACGTGGAGGTGCTGGTGGGGTGTTTCACTCAGAGAGAGCATGAGAGCTCCTTGCCCCTTTCCACCTACCTTGCCCTAGGCATCTCTTCTGTCTGGATGTTCATCTGTATCCTTTATCATTCCCTTTTATGATAAGCTGGTACACAGTAGGTAAACTGTTTTCCTGATTTCTCTGAGCCACTCTAGCAAATTAATTAAACCCAAGGAGTGGGACATGGGAACCTCCAATTTGTAGTCAGTTGGTCAGAAGCACAGGTGACAACCTTGACTCGAGACTGGGGTTTCATGGGGGGAGGGGGGGAGGAGATCTTGCAGGACTGAGACCTTAACCTGTGGTTTCCTATGTTATCTCCAACTAGAGAGTGTCAAAATTGAATGCAGTTGTAGGACACCCAGCTGGTGTCACAGAGAATTGCTTGTTGTGGGGAAAAACACCCCCAAACATCTGGTGTCCGAAGAGTTGTGAGTATGATAGTAGTGTGAGAGTAAAGGAGACACACACAGGAGAAGTAGACTTTAATAGCACTTTCCTGTAATCCAGTGCCCAGCACAAAGGAGACCTCAGACAGACCATGATCAGTAGCTGTGTGACCTTGGGAAGTACCTAACCTCTCTGAAACTGAGCTTCTTTCTCTGTAAAATAATAGTATTTTACACATAGGTCTGTGTGAGTGTTCAGTAGAGTTGTAAAGATACCAGTAAGTGCTATATTTGTTAGATAATTGAATAAGTGGGAACTTAAAAACGTTTGATAAAAGAATGAATCAATGTCGTGTCAGAATCAATCCACTTCATGGACCGTCTTGGCCTTCTCCCTACTTCCCCCCCCCCCCACTGTTCTTCTCTGACCCCCTTCTTTGCCCTCCATGCAGAAGTGCCAGAAGGAATCCAAGTTAGTCAGCCTGCTCACCCCACAAGCTCTGCAGGGAACGCCTGAGCCTTGGGGATGAAGCAGGAGATGCATTACAGCTCCCTCAGCTTTGACAGGGTGAATCCTCAGGAGGGCACCTACAGGACCCAGTAAGGAGCCAACCAGAGCATCAATCTCAGCCTGAGCATCCATATCCTCTACAGGAAGGGAGACCCAAAGGCTGATTCTTGGAGGCTTAGCATCCCCATAGGTAATGGGTGTATAAACTATTGTATGTGAGCTTCTTGCTATACTGGAATTATATTAGGATTTTCAATCAGAAATGCCTGGGATCAAATCCATGCTCTTTTATTCATTAATAGGATGACATCAGACAAGCCACCTTACCCTTCATGTCTCAGTTTCCTGCTCTGTGAAATGGCTGTAAGATGTCCTACATCGCAGTGCTTCTGTTTTGATTGAATAAAAGTACATGTGGAAACACCCAGCAGAAGTCCTGGTACATTGTGAGAGTTGGTGCATCCTGGTTCCTTCTCCTTTGAACAGAAAGACCTTAGTCACATTTCACCCAGAGGCTACGTGTGTTCTGTCCCAGACACCACATCAGCAGCATGTCAGTTCACTCTCTACTCAAAGCCCTCCCATGGATCCCTGCCATGACTTGGCCTCTAGCATCATCTCTCTCCACACCTGAATCTTCCCCTTCCATTCTGCCTGCCTCCTACTAGTCCTGCTCTAGGAAAAATCAGTTATTAACATTTAGAAAATTTCCTTAATCTCAGAGCTGACCATAGTCAAAATACTTCTCCATCTCTTCAGCCCAAAAGAATAATTTACAAGCTTCTCATGTTGACATTCTAAGTTAGGGGTCAGGATTATTTTTGTAAAGGGCCATATAGTAAATATTTTCAGTTTTGCAAGCTGTATGGTCTCCATTGCAACAATTCAACTCCTTGTTTGGAGCACAAATGCAGCCATAGACAATCTGAAAATGAATTAACGTTGCTGTGTTCCAACAATATTTTACTTACAAAATCAGCGGCACATGGGCTGTTGTTTTCAAACCTCTATTCTAGGTAGTTCTTCATCTCACCCTGTTTACTTCTCCATTGTCATATCCTAACTCACTCAAGTCATTCTCTAAGTACCCTCATTCTGATGCATTCCTCACTGTCTTTGTGCATCCACGTCCCTTGTCGAGGAAGGTATATCATTATGTCTTCATCTGGCTAATGCCGTCTTATCCTTCAAAATGAGCTCAAAAATATGTGTCTGGGTTGAGAAGGTGGAGAGAAGCATGGACTTATAATCTTCGTACTAAAAACCAAATACTTTAATTTTAATAAAATCAGTTTAAACAAAAAAAGCCCAAAATTCACCAGCAACACCTAAACCATGACCAAGACAAAGCATATACCATAAGTTCATAGAGCTAACCCTTAAATAAACACATGGAAGACTCTGGTGTGGTATAAAAAATGCTTGATCCCTCACCCCACATCATTCTGCCCTAAATCCAGAAGGGACAGTTGAGTTAGATCTGTTTATGATAATGTCAGGGTGGGTCATATGGGTCAACCTGTTTGTTGAAAACATTAAAAATCGATGGTTAGACTTACAATTCTGACAAGATGGCACTGACCCACTCTTCCGTGTTTCGCCCCTCTATTCACAACTATGAGTCCTGTAAATGGTGCAAGAGACAACCAAAGGAGAATTCTCGAACATGGTAAGAAGAAGGCGAGCTGGTTTAGGACCCCAGGACTGGAGGAACGATACAGAGACAGCGTCTCAGTCCTCCACCCAACAGAGTAACGACACTCAGGCTCATCATTTCCTAAATCCTGACCAAGAAACAGGAGGCAGTCAGGAAGTCTCATCCCTCTCCTGGTTGGAAGGAGACCCCTCTGACAATATCATGCGAGTCCAACTCCACCAGCATGGTGGATGGATTGGACCCAGAAATAAGTGTTCGGGAAGCTCTTACTTTCACCATCACTTTCACCTTACTTTCACCTTCTCACCTTCTGAGACTATCTTCTCCTTCCACGAGGCACTGGGACAGGTGGACAAAATAAGAGAAAGAGACTCAGGCATAGTGTCTGATATTCCTGACCCTGACACTCAGGTTTCTTCTTTGTCAAATATGAAGACTAGCCTCCTCACTTTAAGAGGTTTTGTTTGTTTGTTTGTCTTTATTGTGAGGCTGGCATGAAGCAAGTTATTTAAAGGAACAGTACAGGGGCCAGTAAACAGAACCTCAGCAATAACATCTCCTTGCCCTGTGGCTCAGATAAGTGGGGCGGACAGTCCTCATCCACAGAAGTGACATTGCCTGAGAGTGAACAGGAGAGGTGGGAGAAGGAACAGAGAGAGGAGACCAGCACCACCCACTCCTGACTGTCTGCTCCTCCCTTGGCTCCATCCATCTCCACCTCTTTGGGTTCCCGACCCCAAACTGGGACCTTAAGCCTTGGCTCAGATCCGTCTGCAGAGCTGGGAGGTACCTGAACAACAATCCTGACCTGTTTCAGCACCAAGGACAGCACCAGCTCACCTGCATGGGTCTCCCCAGGGGTCACAGTGCCTCCTGGTGGTTGGAGCCCTCTAGGCAGCCAAATATTTACTAATCACCCATGCAGAATGGGAGGAGCCTGGGGAAGGATCTGATAATGTCCTAGGTCAATGATGCTGGTCAGGGGTATTCAGGACCTTCCAGGGTGTGCCACCATCCTCAGACTTGCATTTTTCATACCCTACTGGTGATAACTAGGGATTGAGTGCTGTCCTGAGGTGAGGACGGTTTATACAGGGGTGGCCCCAGTAATTAGATGGAGTAACAAAGCCAGTCTCAGGGCATCATTAATAAGACAGCATTAATCACTCAAAGAAGGGGTTACTGTGATATACAGCTGTCACAAGACCTTAAGACAAATACACATTCCTTTTAAATTTGTAGCTTTCCCCCTCCCCAGCCTGAACAACTGCAGGAATGCTTTCTGTCTTTCCCCATATGAGCTAATGCTCGCTTTCAGTTTCGGACAGGTTATTCCTCTCTCCGAGTTTTCTCACATTTCTGGTCTCTCGTTAGGTGGTCTCAGCCACTCCACAACTCCCACCCCAACTCCACCCAGACACTTCCTACAGCTAATAGCCCAGGTTGACCTGAGCCCCAGAGTCGTGAAGCAGCAGGAACTCTGGGTTCTGATAGGGCTGGAGACAGGAACTTCATGCCCTGCTGACATTCTCCTATGGTGTGCCCCTCTGTCAGTCCTCACCCTGCTCAGGAGTGCCCACCGGGGGCTGGCTTTCTCCTCCCCTATGGCCTCTCCAGGATCTGCTACATCAGGCAATCAGAGTCCTCCCCAGGTAACCCCTGATCTGAGTCCCCCGAACACCACAACATTGTTCACCAGTCCTCACCCTCAGAGCCAGAATTCTACAGCTCTCTGACCTTGCTCCTGTTTTTCACGGCAGGGTCAGGGGCCTCTGAAAAGGAGGGATGAGAAAAACTTGAGCTCCTTTGCCCGCCTGGACAAGGGAAGATCCTGGATACAGGACCTCGAAAGGAAGGGCCAGACACGGATTCACCACGATCATTGTCCCCCAAACCTCTCTCCCCACCCCTAACCCACCTCTACGCATCAGGGAAGCACTTTGATAAATTGGCCCTGTCCCAATGCAGAAAAAAACAAACTTGTTCATCTCTCACTTCTGGGTTCCCAAACTATTCCCTATATTTGTGAGTGAGTAGATGGAGGGAGAGGAACGATATGTATATGTAATTTTCTTTACCAATATTAAAGCAATACTTTATGCAAGATTCTGCTACTTGTGTATTCACCTGTCAGTAAATTTGGGAAGTCTGTCATTTGGCACATATCCATCACCCACTATGTAATTTATCATTACTGCATGCAAATCAAGTCTACAGCACTTGTGAGAGACACACACTCCTGCCTCCAAGGACTCGCTTTCTATAGTTGGATCTTAAATCCACAGTAAAGGAAAACCGTCTTCTCCCTGCCCTCTGCCCACCTCCAATCTGTTCTCCACAGAGAATCCAGAGTGAATTTTAAAAACCCAACTGTCCCTTTTCTACTTCTAACCCTCCAGTGGCTCCCAGTTGCCCAAATGGAAATAGCCAAAATCCTTTAAGATGAGCCCAGGTATTACATGGTCCATTATATTTGGCCCAGACGGACCTGTTTCTAATGCCTAGAACACACCACAAACCAAAAAGCCAACACATGCACAGAGGCAGACACAAACTTGTTCATTTATTCTATCAAAGGATAATTTGAAAAAAAAGTAAAATCATGACTCTCATATGGATATAAAATGAATATGGGTTAAAGTGTTTTTTTATTGTGGTAAAAGAACACATAACCTGAGATCTACCCTCTTCACCAAGTTTTAAGTGTACAGTATTGTTAACTATAGGCACTCTGTTGTACAGCATACCTGCAGAACTTTTTCCTCTTGAGTGACTGAAATTTGTATCCATTGATCAGCAACTCCCTGTATTCTTTAACTCATTAATGGGAGAACCAGGCAGAAATGGAAGAAGCACAAACTTATATGGAGTAAAGGAATGTTGAAATGAATTTGTGAATTCACGTGAAACTGGTTTGGTGGGGGAATTCAAGTGACACCCCCAGCAGATAGAATGTGCATGTCTATGGACATGAACTATCTGCATTGCTATTAATTATCTAAAAATGATAACATTGTAAAATAGGTCAAAGGCAACAAAATGCCAGAATCAGACAACTCGGGGTGGGTGTGCTCTAAAGAATGCCTAGGATTCCACTGGAGATGGCCAGTAATCTCACTTTGCTTCTTCTAAATTTCCTTACAATTCTTAAAGCAAGTGTTTATTGATCACCTATCATATGCCAAGCATTTTTCTAGGCAGAGTGGATTCATCAGTAAGTGGAAGAGATACAAGATCCTTTGTGAAGCTTCCATTTTAATGGTGAAAGATACAGGAAAAGAATAATTAAGTAGATTATAAATATTATATTGACTGGTGATAAGGGGTTTGGAGAAAAAAGAAACAGGAAAGATATATGGAGAATATGGGATGGACTATACTCTTCAGTACGTTGTCCATGGACGTTACCACTGAGAAGCTGACATTTGAGTATGCACACGTAGGCACACACACAATAGGCACTTACACAGACATACACACAGTTCAGATGTGCACACACAGGTACCATAGATACACACACAGACACATACACATTTTAAATATACATACAGATACACACAGCTCAGGCACACACAGAAGCCGTAAACATAGACACACACATACATATACGCAGACTAAAGAAACAGACACACACACCACAAACACAGACATTAGAGCCTAGAGACACAAACACACACATATATGCAGGCACACACACCACATATACACAAACACCACAGACACAGAAAAGAGGCATCAGCCATTGGCTCCCTGGGAAGACCGGGGCCCTGGTTCTCAGGCCAGCTAGACCCAATGTCCCAGAAGGAGAGAAATGTCAGGGATGCCCTGTGACTCTGGGCCACTTACTGCCATTTGGGCAACTTTTTCATTCTCAGAACACACCTCCCTTGCCCACTGACGTCACCATCCACTTGTCCCTGCTGCCCACAGTCCAGCAGACCCTGTGGCCTCACCACCCTGGCTGTTGACCTGTGACTGGAACAGCAGTTGTGTCCACACTCAGACCAACCATCAGAGAATGGACAGGGAAGGTGAGATCTCAGACTTTGGAAAGACAGACATGAAGCTGGCACAGGTGAGAAGGGAAGTGGACTCACCTGAGAGGAATGGGGGGCAAAGAAGAGTGGGCTCTGGGGTCACAGCCAGTGTGGGGGGCCCAGGGGCTAAGTGGCTTCTGTCCCTGGAGCTCCCCCTTGGTCCTGCTGTGAGGAGCCCATGGGGGTGTGAGTGGAGTTCATGGGACATACTGGGAGCCCCTCAGAGGTGCCTGGAAAGTTCTTTCCATGCTCCTGGGCTTGTTACAGCCATGAAGGAACATCCCTTTGGATACTCCAGCTCCTGAACAGACCTTATGCTCCCTGAAGAAGCTCCTGAGATGTCCTCCTGGAAACCTGTATGTGGATGAAGGGACCTGGGCAGGAGGGAACCAGGGTCCCCTGCATGGAACAGCAAGGAGCAACGTTAGCTGCAGAGCTCATCGGGTGGTTCAGTTACCCTCCCCTTCCCTAGAAGAGAAGGAGGAGAAAGAGGAGGAGGTGGAGGAGATGTGTTGGAGGAGTCCAGACTCAGATTTCCTTGGACCCTGGAGCTGAGAGGCTGAAGAGCTGACTGAGGCAAAGGCACTGGCCGGGGGCTGCAGGGGGAGCTGCAGGGGCTCCCTGTCTGCTCACACCCGCATCCTTGGCTCTGGGCCTGCTCTCTGGAGGATGAACTTACCTCCCAGACAACCTTGCTCACCTTCCAGTTCCCAGCGCACCTGTCCCATCATCCAAGCACATCCTCACACCCTCCTCAGGCTCCCACAGCCCCGTCCTCCCTGCTGGGTCAGCCCTGACCACACCAAGCTGTGAATGTGTCTCTGCTCCCCACTCTTGGCCATGGCTGGTGCTCCTCCAGGGTCAGCCTCACCCCAGCCCAGTCTCCCCAGGACACTCTTCTCAGCAGATCGGAGACAGGCGCCCAAGGTACAGGAGTAGCGGTGAGCTCAGCCAGCAGAGGGACCAGCCCTAGCAGAGGCCCAGGAAACCTGTCCTGTCCTGGGGAGAGGAGGGGAATTGTCGCCAGGGTGAAGTAAGAGCCCTGCAGAGTTCAGAGCTGGTGCCCGGAGGAGCAGCAGAGGTTTTCTCCGGTTACCAAACCTTTCCCTTCCCTTTTCTACTCCAGCCCTCAGCGCGGCCCCACCCTGCAGACTGGCCACTGGCCACTGTGTGGACTGTGTGCATTGTGGACCAGATCACACTGCTCAAATCACTTTACTTGCATGAACACATTGGATCTTCTTGTGTATTAGTTTGCTGAGGCTGTCATAAAAATCTACCACTGATGAGGTGGCATAAATAACAGAAATTCATTTCCCCACTGTTCTGGAGGCTGGAAATCTGACATCAAGGTGTTGGCAGGGCTGGGTCCTTCTGAGGCCTCTTTCCTTGGCAGGCAGACGGCCGCCTTCTCCTCCCTGTGTCTTCACTTGGTCTTCCCTCTGTGTCCTAATCTCCTCTTCCAATAAAGACACCAGTGCTATAGGGTTAGGGCCCACTGTAAGGACTTCATTCAACTTAATTTCCTCTTCAAAGGCCCTATCTCCAAGGGCAGTCACCTTCAGAGGTACTGGGGGTGAGGTCTTCAACATATGAAACTCGAGGGTGACACAATTCAACCCACAACACCCATGTGCATAGACACCCCACTATGCACAGAGTTGGTAAGCCCCTTCCCAAGGCAGCACAGCAAGCATTAGGGAGCCAGACTCAAGCCCAGGGTCATCCAGCTGCAAAGCCCATGCCCCTGATGACCTCGTTGGAGGCCTCAAAAGAGAAAGCCCAGAGCAGTGCTTCTTGCTGAGGGTGAGACTCAAACTGACCACTGAGGAATGGGCAGGCCACCTGCATGGTGGACACAGCCGCACTGCAGAAAATGTCCAGCTCTGTCCTCCTATTGTATTCTCCCACAGACGAGGGCTGAGAAATGGGATCCCTCCAGAGGACAGACGAGGAAACTGAGGCTTGGAGGGGAGAAGGGCCATGCCACTGACTCCAAAGCCGGGGGCTTCCCCCCAAAGTCACGCTGTGCTGTGATCTTGCTCCAAATGCCCGGCTCTCAGGCCTGGCCTGTGCAGTCAACGCCAGGGATGCCTGGAGTAGCGGCTGTGAGCAGGTCAGGAAGCCCGAAGACCACTCATAGGGGTCACATTGTGACCCCCTTGGAATCCTGATCCCGTCCACTCTGCCATTTCTACCCGGGAGCTCACCTTCTGGCTGCTCAGGGCAATCAGGTTCCTACAAGCCCCTGCCTGTGCTTCCATGACCACACACTGTGCCAACAGGAGCTGGAAGGGCCTGGGGTTTCCCTGCCTCCTCAGGTGTTACAGAAGTTCTCAAGAACAGAGACAAAGTCTGTCCCATTGTCCCCTGTGACTCCACTCCCCTGGGAGGAGTAGATGCTCAAGAAGTGGTTGTCATGTTCATTCATTCATTCAACACGTCCTCCCTGCCCCGGGGGTGGGGGACTCTTCCCCATCTGTCTTGTCTCGAGGTTCCCCCACCAGCCCCTCCTGAGTCTACACCTGGTAGAACTGACCCTCTGGGGCATCTAGAAGCTGTGATTGGCCAGGCAGTGCCTGCTTTCCGGGTTGGACAGTGGTGCAGGAGGGACAGGTCATGGAGAGGGAGACAGGAGAAGCAGGTGGAATCCTCCCTGCTGTTGTGTGACCCTCATTGGGACCCCATCTGGAAAGTAGAAGTGATTATTCTCCAAGGACCATGCCAGCTCCTACAGTGTGTGGGTGTCAAGTTCCTCTTCTGTGAGTCACGTTTCTGACCTCAGCCTGCGCTTCCTGCTGGGGCTTCCTCTCAGTCCTGTGACACCAAGGCCTTGTGGCTCTGACCCCAGAGATGTCACAGCTGCTGCTGCTGCTGTTGCTGTCCCTGCTGTGGGCAGGTGAGTGGGTCAAGGGGGGAGGGGGTGGCTGGGGTGGGGCTGTGGCTGACTCTCATTTCCCCACAGGGTCCCTGGCTCAGGATGGGAGATTCTGGCTGCAAGTGCAGGGGTCTGTGACAGTGCAAGAGGGTCTGTGCATCCATGTGCCCTGCACTGTCGTCTACCCCCAGGATGGCTGGAATGACTCTACCCCAGCTCACGGCTACTGGTTCCGACAATGGGGATATCAATACCAGGATACACTTGTGGCCACGAACAACCCAGATCATAAAGTGCAGGATGAGACCCAGGGCCGATTCCACCTCCTTGGAGACCCCCGGACCAATGACTGCTCCCTGGACATCAGAGACGCCAGGAGGAGTGACAGTGGGAAATACTTCTTTAGGGTGGAAAGAGGGTCTTATGTGAGATATAATTACAAAGAGAACATACTCTCTGTGCATGTGACAGGTAAGGAATGGGGTCAAGGAGGGGACACATGGATGGGTTCTGACGGCTCCTGGGGCAGTGCTGGGAGGGGACAACTGCTCCTCATCCTGGGAAGGACCCAGGGGGACCTAGCAGGACAGGACGCTGAGGCTGGCTAGGGAGGAGACTGTGGGCCTGAGGCAGAGGTTGCTCTTAAGATCACACTTGGGGTCCCCACCTCCAGGCCTGGCTCTCTGTCTCTCTCCTCCTCAGCTCTGACACAGACACCTGACATCCACATCCAGGGGACCCTAGAATCTGGCCACCCCAAGAACATTACGTGTACATTGCCATGGGCCTGTGAAAGGGGAACGCCCCCCTCATTCTCCTGGATCGGGGATGCCCTCACCTCTCTGGGCCCCAAGACTCCCGACTCCTCAGTGCTCACCCTCACCCCGGGGCCCCAGGACCACGGCACCAACCTCACCTCTCGAGTGACCTTCCCTGGAGCTGGTGTGAGCACAGAGAGGACCATCCAGCTCAACGTGTCATGTGGGAGCCAGGCCAGGATGGACGGGTCCCTGAGGGCTGTGGGTGTGGGGAGGGGAAGGGGGGCAGGGGCTGGGATACCGGGTGCTGGGTCCTGCAAGCTGGCTCTGGGGTGGGACGAAAGAGGACACCCGACTCCACACCCTCATATTCCTAAAGTTTCTGGGGGAAAAGGGCCAACACCCACCGTCCTGCCACTGAAAAGGGAACAATTATGTCTGTCTGTCCAGATGCACCCCAGAACCTGACCATCAGTGTGTTCCAGAAAGAAGGCACAGGTAGGCTGGATCCTCTCCCCTCTGGGGGGTGTGGCGAAAGCGGGGTCTGTCTCCTCCCTTCAGAGCAGAGCTGGGGTCAGAACTCAGATTGGAGAAAGACTCAGGCCACATGTGTGGACAGCAGAGGCGAAAAGTCCCCAACTTGATTGTCAGCTTACAACCTGCCTCCCCCCACCACTGACTCTGCTCTCATGGGGTTTGCATGTTGTCTTCCATGCCCAATGGATGTGCTGTCCCCATGCTAAGGACATGTCCTTGTCCCAAATCCTGCCCTCATTCTCCTTAGCATCTGGACCCTGCCTTCTCCTCCAGCCTCCTTGGATCATTTTAATGATAGTGTTTAAAACAGCAAGCACAAAATGGGCCTTCATGTGCTCAGGATGCACACGAAGTAACATGATACCCCAGCTTGGGTGGCTTAAACAACAAGAGTTTATTTCTCACAGTTCTGGACACTGGAAGTCCAAGATCCAGGTTCCTGGTAAGGGCTCTCTTCCTGGTTTGTAGACAGCTGCCTTCTGGCTGTGTTCTCACAGGACAAGAAAGAGCCAGCTCTCTGGTGTCTCTTCTCATAAGGGCACCAATGTCATCATGAGAACCCCACTCTCATGACCTCATCTGACCCTAATCACCACCCAAAGGCCCATCCCGATACCTTGAAATACCATCGTGTTGGGAGTTAGGGCTTTGACGTATGAATTTGGTGGAAACAAGATTCAGTCCCTAGCAAAATGTAGTAAAAAGAAAA
Source organism: Rhinoceros unicornis (assembly GCA_028646465.1). Classification (NCBI taxonomy): domain Eukaryota; kingdom Metazoa; phylum Chordata; class Mammalia; order Perissodactyla; family Rhinocerotidae; genus Rhinoceros; species Rhinoceros unicornis. The sequence continues at coordinate 9,119,391 of CM053541.1, read as the reverse complement.
CTGTATTCAGGTAACTACACCTCCCTCTTGCTTATCTTCCCAAATGTAACCTATGCACACACATTTAAAATCACACACATAGGAATAGATCATAGTGTATGTACTTCTCTGCATCTTTATTACTTTTAACAAACTTTTCATGTGGAGTAATTTTATTTGTTTATTTATTTATTTTTTATTGCGGTAACATTGGTTTATAACATTGTATAAATTTCTGGTGTACACCATTATCCTTCTATTTCTGCATAGATTACATCATGTTGACCACCCAAACACTATTTACAATCCATCACCACACACATGTGCCTAATCATCCCTTTCACCCTCCTCCCTCCCCCCTTCCCCTCTGGTAACCACCAATCCAATCTCTGTCTCTATGCGTTTGTTTGTTGGTGTTTTTATCTTCTATTTATGAGTGGGACCATACAGTATTGACCTTCTCCCTCTGAGTTATTTCATTTAGCATAATACCCTGAATGTCCATCCATGTTGTCATGAATGACTGGATTTCATCATTTCTTATGGCTGAGTACTATTCCATTGTGTATATATACCACATCTTCTTTATCTATTCGTCCCTTGTTGGGCTTCTAAGTTGCTTCCAAGTCTTGGTTATTGTGAATAATGCTGCAATGAACACAGGGGTGCATACATCTTTGTGCATTCATGTTTTCATATTCCTTGGATAAATACCCAGCAGTGGAATAGCTGCATCATATGGTAATTCTAACCTTAATTTTTTTGAGGAATCTCCATGCTGTTTCCCATAGTAGCTGCATCAGTTTGCACTCCCAACAGCAGTGTATGAGAGTTCCCTTCTCTCCACATCCTCTCCAACACATGTTGTTTCCTGTCTTGTTAATTACAGCCATTCTGACGGGCATGAGGTGATATCTCATTGTAGTTTTGATTTGCATTTCCCTGATAGTTAATGATGTTGAACATCTTTTCATGTTCCTGTTGGCCTTCTGTATATCTTCTTTGGAGAAATGTCTGTTCAGGTCCTTTGTCCATTTTTTAATTGAATTGTTAGATTTTTGTGGTTGAGATGTATGAGTTCTTTATATATTTTGGTAATTAACCCCTTATCAGCTATATGGTTTGCAAACATCTACTCCCAGTTGTTAGGTT
>CM053541.1:9097748-9117760 GCA_028646465.1 Rhinoceros unicornis | reverse complement strand
CAAGGAGGATGTTGGGGGTGGGGGTGTCAGTTACAGGAGATTATCACTAAAGCACAGTAAACAGGAGTAAGGTTATTATGCAGATTTAAGGCCTCACTTTTCACATTGATAAGTTTCTAGGAATGAGGTCATCCCCCCTGTTCCCTAATACAGAGAAGGAGATACCTTTACAAATGGAGATTTCCCTTATAAGTGTAAATGCCTGTCTGGCAACTCCTTGCAGGACCATCCAAAGAATGTGGCCAGAGACAAGATGGGCTTGTTGGTGCCTTTTCTATTGTAACATCTATTTTGCATTATATTACAGCCATCAGATAGAAGATCTGTTCCAGGAAGGAGTTACTATGTTAAATTCTTTAGGCAGTTAGTGGGGGAGGTCAAATGACCTCAGAGAAAACAATCAAGGTAAAGAGATAGATTTCAGGGTGGCCAAATCTCGATCTCCCACAGTTTCTTGCCTCTCAGGGGAGACTTAGCCTCCAATCTTCTCAGAAATCCCCTCCCTGCCTGGGGAAAGCTCCTGTTTTCTCCTCTCCCACATCTTATCTTACAGACAAAGAAAGGCCTCTCTTCCCGATGACGCTGATATGTCTGTCTCTCTCCCTCTCCCTCTCTCTCCTCCACCCCCCATCCTCTCTTCCTCTCTTTCCCTCACTTAGTCTCTGGCTGGTGCCCCAATGGAGCTTTGGAGGACAGAGAACAAGAGTAGCTCTCTGCCAAATCCTGAAAGATTTTTTTAAAAATATGCCTCAGTGACTGTCTGATAAATGAAGGAATGAAACATCAGGAGGCTGACTGAAGCATTGTCTTTGGAAGTGATGGAAGACATTCAAAGTGTTTAGGCACATGAGGGGGCTTGCTGAGGTTGGGAAAAAAAGTTCTGCGACATCTGAGATGGGTCACTGTCAGTGGGAGACCTAGAGGCTACAAGAGGGAGATAAGTAAGGAGAGGGGAATTAGGTAGTCACTCCATGGAGAAGAATTGTGGAGGGTGGAGGAGCTGTGGAGAAGATGGGCAGAGATATTCTGTACATGTATGTGCAGGGCTCATAGGAAATGTGAGGAGGAACAAGGACCCAGTCACAAGTTCTGCCTCACCCTGAACCCAAACAGCTCACCCAAGTCTGGCACTGGAGTCAGGGCTCCAGGCTCAGTCCCAGCCTCTGTCCATACGGTCTCTCCATGCAGATGAATTCAAGAGTTCACCTAACGCTTCCTGAGGCTTCTGGGGAGCTCCAGCCCTGGAGTGGGTCCCACACAGAGAGGATTCGGTCCCAGGAAAGTCTTGGTCTCTCACTCCTCTGTCTCCATGAGGGAGGCTCCAAGAAACCTATCTGGGGAAAACAGATCCTAAAACTCCACATCTCTCTTGAGGGAAGTGGGGGTTGCTTCTCAGGAGAGGTGGCATTTCAGGGTAAAGGAAGAAAGAAGGGTCCATCCTGTTGTGGTCCCAGGAGAGAACAGCTCAGCTTTCACTTGCCCTGCAGTGGCCTGAGGGAGAGAGTGGTATTTTGGTTGAAGGGAGAACTCTGGGAGCACAAACCACACATTTCAATCAGAACGAACCCCCAGCTCACTAACCACCCCACAGACATCCTCACCTCCCAGCTAGGAGAGGCTGAACAGATGGTATGAAGGGAATCTACATGATCCTCTGCAGCCTAGAGATGCAGCTGCTGCTGCAGCCACAACTGTGAGGGCAAGAGGTCTGAGGAAGAGATTTCTGGCTGAGGCTGCAGTCAGAGACTCTGTGTCCTGCAGTGGACCCTGGGGGACGGTGCAGATACAGTCTGTAACCTTTAGTCAGTGACCATGAAGGAGGGCCTGCCTATGCATCTTATCCCATTCTCCAATCCAACCCATGGATTTTCTGGACCGACTTTAGCCCAGTCGACCCACCTTCAGATCCTGGAGGTGGCCAACAGACACCATAATCCCCCTCAGGCCACAGACCCTATCAAACCTCTAAGAGAGAATCTGGGGCTGACTCAACCTCCTTGGGGCCCAGGGGCCCACCATTGCTCTCTGAGCATCAGGTTTTCCAAGATGTGGGAAAGTGGGAAGACTTTAGGATAGAGAAATATTATGTGAAATATGACTCGCAATATATGACACTGCCTCTGGAGGTGACAAGAAGTCAAGGGGCCCCAGGAGAGAACCCCAGAGACAGGAATCACCTGCTCCTTATCTGGAGGTGGGGGTTTGGGGGGTTGATCAGGATCATGGGGCTGAGAGAGTGGGAGGCTGATGTGAAGGTTGCCCCCAGGATGATGCTCTGGGGTCTGAGTCTTTTTCTCCTCTCCAGCTTGTACCAGATACTCCAAATCTACACCCCTTTCACCTGACGTGCAACCATCTTGGAGTCTAAACAGCACTATGTCAGCGGCTTTTGTAAGAGGATGCTTTTCTCCCCACTGGGCCCCAAGCCCTCTCCCCTTTCCTAAGTCCTCACCCATACCTCAGGGTCCCAAGGTCATCACACCAGCCCTACATGCCAGGTGATCTTCCTAGGAGGTAGTAGGTCTGTGCATAGAACCATCAGAGATGTTCAGCCCATAGCTAAAAACCTATATGTGATTTTTCAGGCCTGATCATAGGCAAATAGAAAGGTTTTCCCTGGCTGTCCTCATGGGAAGCCTCCCTCCCTTCACTCTTGACTCTGGGAGCTGGTCAGATGGGACCTGCTTCCCCAGTAGAGAAAACTGAGCATGAGTCCAGGAGGCAGGACTTGGGGGCTCTCGTCCTTCCTTGCTGCCTCACTTGGGCAAGCCCCTTGCCTGTGTGAGCTTCAGGGTTCACCTGCCACATGCAGAAATGGGCCTGGATGATCTCAAAGGGGCCGTCACAGCTGACTCTGTGGTCTGATGTTTCCTCTTCTGGGCATGTGGCCCTTTCTTCTTACCAAAGGCTTCCTGTCTCAGCTTCCCCTGCCCTCCCACAGCTGTGGCTTTCTCTTCTCTCTCAGAGGGACCCTGGAAGGTGGACCGTCCCTGGGCAGGAGGACAGAATGTTGCTGCATCTGCTGCTGCTGCTGCCTGTGCTGTGGGGAGGTGAGTGGTCAAGGGGAGAGGGGGCCCCACTCTGGGGAGGCACCAGAGCTCCAGGCTGAGTTTCTCCCTCTCCCCAGTGTCCACGGCTCAGGATCAGAGGTACCAGCTGAAACTACAGGAGTCCGTGACAGTGCAGGAGGGCCTGTGTGTCCTCGTGCCCTGCAAATTTTCCTATCCCTGGACTGCCTTTGGAACCCTCCACGTGTTTTGGTTCCGGAGAGGGGAGTATAGAAACCGTAATTCTCTGGTGGCCACAAACAAAGAGAAACAGAAGCTGCAGGAGAGCACCCGGGGCCGGTTCTTCCTCCTCGGAGACCCCCAGGCCTACGACTGCTCCCTGAGCATCAGAGACGTCAACATGGGGGACAGTGGGACTTACTTCTTTCACATGGAGGATGCCTTGAGGAAACACTCGTATCTAGATAGGACGCTCTCTCTGCATGTGACAGGTATGGTAGGGGCCCAGGTAAAGGCCCCAGAGTGTGAGGCACTGGAAATAGAAAAATGAAGTTTCTGTTCTTCCTAGGTGTGGGGTGTGGTGGGGACGGTGGTGGAAAGACCCTGGGGCAGGCTGAAGATACGCCAAGGGGCCCCAGCATCCTCCCTCTCCTCACCAGCTTTGACCCACAGGCCCGAAATCCTTATCTCGGGGCCCCTGGAATCTGGCCACCCCAGAAACCTGACCTGCTCTGTGTCCTGGGCCTGTGAGTGGAGCACACCCCCCATCTTCTCCTGGACATCAGCTGCCCTCACCTTCCTGGGCCCCAGGACCCACTTCTCCTCTGTGCTCACCCTCACTCCTCGGCCCCAGGACCACAGCTCCAGCCTGATCTGTCAGGTGAAGTTCCCTGCAGCTGGTGTGACTGTGAAAAGGACCATCCAACTCAACATCAGCTGTGAGTGTTGGGCCAGGACACTCGGGTCACTTGGGGGGGGTGGGTCCAGGGCAGAGCTGGACCAAACTGGATGGAGGGGTCCTGATAGTCCAACAGGGAGGGGTCCTCCTTTACCTGTTTCCATGGCTCTTGGGGGAAAGGCCCAGTGCCCACCCATCTGTCACCATGGGTGTTAAGGCTGCTACATCTTTCTGTCACAGATGCTCCACAGAACATGGCCATCAGCATCTCCCAAGGAAACAGCACAGGTAAGAAAGAACCTCTTCTCTCCAGAGCTGGGCTGGATGCAGGTCTAGCTGGATCTAGAGCTCCAATTGTCCGGGGACTAAGTGAGAGATAAGTGAGAAGCCAGCTACTGCGGTCTGATGTGGGGAGAGCACAGAGGAAATACCCCACAAATCCCAACTCCCCAAAGTTAATCTTTTCTCACCCACAGCTTTCTCTGGCCAAATCCAAAGGAAGCCGTCACATCCCTCTTGTTTCACCTTCTCTCTGACGTGTTAGCTCCTCCTGCTTCCATAGCCCCTCGTTGGTCCATTAACTGCATATGTTCACTACTTCCCTGTCCTGAGCCCTCTGTCCTCCATCTGCCCGACACTCTGAGCAGCTCAGGGAAATCATCTGGGCCTCTTCTGAAGGCCTGAGGCCTGACTCTCCCGGTCCCCTCTTCAGAGTTAGCGTGGAGAGAGATGCTGGCTTCGCCCACCCCATATCTCTCTGTCTTTGCCTCTTTCTTGGCATCTCTGTCTCCAAAGCTCTCAAGATCCTGCAAGACGCCTCGACCCTCCCTGTCCTGGATGGCCAGGCTGTGAGGCTGCTCTGTGTTGCTGACAGCAACCCACCTGCAGAGCTTAGCTGGTTCTGGGGGTCCTCAGCCCTGAACGCCACCCCCATCTCCACCACTGCCATCCTGGAGCTGCCTCGCCTAGGGACTACAGGGGGAGACTTCACTTGCCTTGCTCGGCACCCGCTGGGCTCCCAAAATGTCTCTGTGAGCCTCTCCGTGGTCTGTGAGTGTGGAGAGCCCCGGGGCAGGACATCTGGTTCCTGGGTAGGGCAGAGACACCACTGACCTTCTCCCCGCTCCCCACAGACCCCCCACAGCTGCTCAGACCCTCCTGCTCCTGGGATGACGAGAGTCTGCGCTGTGATTGCTCATCCCGAGCCCAGCCGGCCCCCTCCCTGCGCTGGCGGCTGGGGGAGGGTCTGCTGGAGGGGAACAGCAGCAACGCCTCCTTCACGGTCACCTCCAGCTCCGAGGGTCCCTGGGCCAACAGCACCCTGATCCTCAGCGAGGGGCTCACCTCTGGCCTCCCAATCAGTTGTAAAGCCTCGAATGTCCATGGGGCCCAGAGTGCCACTGTCCTGCTGCTGCAAGGTCAGTGGTCAGCTGAGGGGTGATGCCTGGGGAAAGATGGGCCTGGATGCTTCTTTTAGTCTCCTAGGGCTGCCGAAACAAAGTACCTCAATTGGGGAGTTAAACAATGGAAATTCATTGTCTCACAGTTCTAGAGGCCATAAGCCTGAGGTCAAGGTGTCAGCAGGGCTGGTTCCCTCTGAGACTGTGAGAATCAGTTCTAGGTCTCCCCACCAGCTTCTCCTGTTTTTCTGGCAATCTTTGTCGTGCCTTGGCTTGTAGAAGCATCTCCCCCATCTCCGCCTTCATCTTCACATGGCGTTCTCCCTCTCCTTGTGCAAATTTCCCCCCTTTAATGAGGACATCAGTTATATTGGATCAGGGCCCAAGTTAATATCCTCGTTTTAACTATTACTGCTTTAAAGACCGTGTCTCCAAATAAGGTCACATTCTGAAGTACGGGGCAGGGAATATGGCAGGGTGTGTATGGATTTCAACATATGAATTTTGGTGGGGGAAACAATTTAACCCATAACAGCCCCAGAGAGATGGAGCTTGGAGGAGAGGAACCCCAAGGCCTGGGCCAGAGTGGCTGGGGGTGTAAGATCCTCAGTCCTGTGGCCAGGAGAAGGGGCGGGTCCAGGGTCTACAGGGCAATGGAATGCAGAGTGACTGAGTCCTGTTTGGGGAGTGGGTCCACTAAGGGAATAAAGGGAAAGAAGTGGCCAGTTGGGAGGATGCCATGTATTGGGGTTGGAGTTTACTCAAAACTCAAATTATCTACAGGTAAACCAGAACCCAGGGCAAGGTGGGTCCTGGGAGCAGTCGGGGGAGCTGGCATCATGGCCCTGCTTTCTCTCTGCCTCTGTCTCCTCTTCAGGTGAGAGTGGGCTCCAGGGACAGAGGGAGAGACTAGGGATGGGAAGGGCATAAGGTCTCAGAATCTCAGAAATCCTGAGCTGGAGGAACTGGACTGGTTGGAAAGTCAGGAGCCAGGAAAGAGAGGCTGAGTTGTGGTGTGAATCAGCCTATAACCAACAGGGCCAAGTATTGGGTCTCTTCCCAGCCCCTGATCCAGATCTTGTGTTAGGGGGAGCACCAGGAGAGGGACCCCACTTCTGCATACCTCATTCAGCACTTTCATGCTCTTTACAGGGAGTAGGGGGTGGTCTGCATACTCCTTGCCCCAAATAACCAGGCTGAAATGCCCTGGGCTGTTCCCTTAGAGTGAAGACCTGCAGGAAGAAGGCAGCCCAGCCGATACAGAGCAGGGACAACGTGAACCCAGTCGAGGGCTCAGGCTCCAGGGTGAGTGAGGGGACGTGAGCTCCATTCAACATTATCCCTGGTGGATGCCCCCTCGGGAAGGGCCCGTAGGAACTTCACTGTTTACATCCAACACTCCCCGGAGTTCCACATGTGGTCATTTTAAATTATTGACTCAGCTACTCTGATGTGTCTCCTTCTGGTGGGATAAGTGTGTAGTCCAGTTAGTTTGTTGGGGGTATTTATGCTTCATCTGTCAGATGATCATATTCCCCTGGAATATTAGCCTTTTCGTCTGGTGTTGATCACCGAGGAAGAGTAGTGGCCCAAACCTAGTCTGTGTCAGACCCACTGGGTACAAGGAGAGTGGTGGACACGGGCTCTAGGGTAGAGAGCCAGGGTACCCCAAAGTCACAATTCATCACTCCATTTACATTTTCCAATCTACCACCATGTTTATTTAATATCAACACTGAAGTTATTGAGGTATACTTTACACAGAATAAAATGCACCCATTTTAAGTATATGGTTAAATGAATTTTGACCCGTGCATACGCCCTGTAACCAGGTCCCCAATCCAGACATGGAGCATTTCCCTCACTCCCCAAAATTCCCTTGTTCCCCTTCCCAGTCAACCCCTGGTTTCCAGTGATCACTGATTTCTATCATGATAGATTAGTTTTCTCTGTTCCAGAACTTCATATAAATGGAACCTGCAACATTTACTCTATGTATCTGGCTTCTATCACATCATAAAAAGATATAAAAATCCTAAACACATATGCCCCCAATAACAGAGCATCATTCACCAAAACAAATGAACAAAAACTGACAGAAATGCAGGAAGAGGTAGACACACCCACAATCACAGCTGATTATTTCAAAACTCCTCTCTCAGTAACTGGTAGAACAAGGAGACAGAAAGTCACTTTTTTACTTCAATTTTCTTAATTCCCTGTACTGTTTCCCCTGGTTGATCTTGGGGAATGGAATCCTCACTGTGTGCTAAGTCCCCATCAGGAATCGTGGGTACCGGAATCAGGACATATCTTCTCCATTACCGTACTTACAAAGTTTCAGTAAATGTTTTGTTTTAAGGAATGTCTCTTGTAGTCAGTAGAGCATAGTGTTTGAAAGCCTGTGCTCCAGAGCCAGACCACCTGCATTCAAATGCCCTTTCCCTACTGATAAGCTATGTGACCCCGGACAAATGGTGTTCCCTCTCTGACCTCTGTTTATTTTTTGTGACATATGGGACTATGAGGAGACCCTGTGTCACAGAGTAGTTGTGAGGAGTACTTAAAACAGCATCTGGCACACACTGAGCACAGGACTCATTATTATCAATCAGAATCCTTGCATCCTACAGGTAATAAGTTCCAAGGGCAGTTTGTTGTTGTTGTTTTATTCCCTGTTGCATTCCCAGGGCCTAGAGGAATGCCTGACTCCTAACTCACAGCAGGTACTCAATAAATGTTTCTGGAATAAAACATTTAATAATCATATTGCTGGAGAACATTTCTATTAAAATCTCTGTCTGTGTCTTTGATGGGTGAGGTTCATCCATACTCAAATACTGTATGATTATTCACAGACATGTTTCTCTCTTTCCCATGTTTTGGCTGCAGTAGATTAGCACAGCTGATCTGTCATTGACTTTCATCTTTCTTTTGCCCCCTCTGGGCAGCCTTCTCCTTCTCTTCTATTCGCTCTGCAATAGCGAAGCCCTTTCCTCCTGATCTGAGGACTGTTTGTCTTTGCCTCTCTGAGCTGCTGTTTGATGGTTTCTGTTTCATGCATCCGTAGTATGAGGGTGTTGTGAGCAGGAAGCAGATATGGGCGGGTTGTCTGGTGCCGTCTTTCATGCAAGCCGTTCTCTCTGCTCTGTCTTCTAGGACCTGTCTGGAAACTGGCTATGCCCCCCCCACCCCTGCTTTGTATTTCAAAATATCTCCTATCCCAAATCTAAAACTTGAAATGTACTTGTTTTCTATTTGTTTAGTACCTGCCTCTCCTAGAAAACCATCAGCTGCGTGGTGTCAGGGGCTGGGTCTGCTTTCTTCATCACTCCACACACAGCACCTGGCGCACGGCCCCTACAGAGGATGGCGCCATAGTGAGACAGAGCTGGATTTGAGTCCTGGCTCAGTGGGGCATGGATAGAGACGTGTGTCTTCAGAGCAATGCATGTAATCTCTCTTAGCCTCAGTTTTACCGTTTGTAAGATGAAAATGATAATCACATCCTCTCCCAGCATTTATTTTTAGAATATAACATGATTAATATAAATACTCACTGAGGATTGGACAGTGCTAATTATTAACTATTTTTGAATAAATGAAGGGCAAATGATCAAAGTTCCATCAGTCCCAATGCCATTCTGGTCCTTGGCTACTTTTTCCCTCACCCTATTGCCCAGCTCTGAATCCTTCTCTTCCTTCCACTCAGGCTCATCAGCACCAGGTCTGGACAGACTCCCCTTCAGACCACCCAGCCCCTGCAGGGGTGAGCCCCGTGTCAAGAGAGGAACAGGAGCCCCACTATTCTCTCCTCCAATTTCCCAAGCCTCAGGAACAAAAAGGCACCAACACCGAGTATGCAGAGATCAAGACACACAAATGAGGGATTTTTATCTCACAGTTCTGGAGGCTGGAAGTCTGAGATCAACAAGTCAGCAGGGTTGGTTCCTTCTGAGGCCTCTCTCCTGGGCCTGCAGACAGCTGTCTCCTCCCTGTATCCTCACATGGTCTTCCCTCTTCTTATAAATGTTTCCTCTTCTTATAAAGATACCAGATGTATTGGATTAGGGCCCACCCTAATGATCTCATTTTCACTGATATACCTCTTTAAAGACCCTGTCTCCAAATACAGTCACATTCTGAGGTCTTGTGGCATAGGACCTCGACTTATTAATTTTATGATTTATCAGCCGATAACACTCAGCCTGTAATTGTTTTAAAATTAACGGCCTTCCTGGCAATGGAATGACTCCCCTAGTATATGTGGAAGACCACAGGACTTGTGTCCAAAAGAACTGAGTTCAAATCCATCTATACCACTTATTGACTGAGTCCCATTATCTCTCTGTCGTTCACTTTACTGTTCTGCAAAGCACAGGAGTCATCCTTCTAATCAGATTATTTTGAATGAGCCTTGAAAACATACATATAAAACACTTAACAAAATCCTGGTGCAAAATTATTTGTGAACTCTGAACATAGGCTTCTGTCAAGACTTTTGTTTGCTGTTTTAGTGAAAGTTTCTGCTCACAATTTCTCCTAAGGCTTGGAGGGGCCAGTCCCATAGGCCACAGAACTTTCTCCCCTAGGATTGGAAATGAGGCAAGGATAGCTGCTTTTACCACTTCTGTTCAACAATGTACTGCAGATCCATCCCAGTGCAATAAATGCAAGATAGAAATAAGAGCTCTCCAGATTATAAGGTAAGAAGCAAAAGAGTCTGTATTCACAGATAACACAATTATGCCCGCGGAAAATCTAGTTATTCACAACGAAGCTGCTAAAACCAACAAAAGAGTTTAGCAAGATGTTAAGATATTAGTTCAAATGAAAAAATTCTTTTTCAATGCTATATATTGGCCAAGGACAATTAGAAATTAAACATTTTTTTAAAGATGCAATTTACCGTAACATGAAAAAAATTGAATGAAATATATGCAAGCTCTGTACATTGAAAGAATTACATAGTATTGCATAAAGAAATGGAAGAAGATCTAAATAAATGGCGATATATACCATGTTCATGGATTGGAAGACTCAATATTGTTGGGATGTCAGTTTTTCCAATTGATCAATAAGTTCAATACAATCTCATATTCTCAGTGAGAGCTTGGTAGAAATTGATGAGCTAACTCTAAACTACGCAGAGAAAAGCAAACAACTAGAATATCCTAAGAAATTTTGGAACTGACAATAAATCCATTGAAGGACACCCCTCCAGTTCCTGTCCCTCTGTCCCAAGATTCCCACCACCTCTTGCAGAGCCACCAGCTACACAGGAGAAACATGTCCTCCACATCCAGGAGCAAGTCTCTTCTCCCAACACATCCCAGTGGAGGATGATTCCCAGCCTGGTGGTCCTCATTCCTTGTGTCCTGAACACCAAAACACACACTAGAGTGGTCTGCATGGGCAAAGCCCCAGAGGCAGGGCAGAGCTTGTCATGTTCTGGAACAGTGAGGAGCAGTGTGGCCGGGCAAGGGGACAGCTGTCCAGAAGTCAGTCATGGAGGCCAATGGGGCCGCTGTGGCAAAATGGGCACTTGTTCTCTCTCCTTTAATTCTCCCTACAACCCCATCCCACAGAGAATCCCAGCTGCCTCTTGAGAGTTCCCGCGTTCCAGGCTCTCTGATGAATTAAGTGTGCTGTCCCACCTACTCCTCATGACCTTCCACCATGACAGCCCTGGTCACGTCCCTTCTGCCAATTCCATTTAGATTTCTAGTTCCTGACGCCTCATCCAGCTCCCCACTGGACAGTAAGGAGAGTGTCCTGGTCTGTCAAATTTACCTCTCTTTCTTCTCTCAGAAGAGAGTAGGGCTTATCCCTATGTGTTTGGAGAAATGAAGGAAAGGATAAATGACTGAAAGACAGCCTCCCCACGTTGACAAGAAACATAACTGAAACTTAAGGATTAAGAAAGGTTGAAATGATGTGATGTCAACAGATATACCAGGAAGAACTAAAAGTTCTTCCATAAAAACATAAAACAATTGTTGTCACTATCTTAACATCAGATGAGTGAGTCCTTGAGGTAAAGAGCATTAGGAATGGGCATTTCGTAAAAATCAAAGGTTTAGGTCGCCCCCCATAAAATATAAAATTCTAAATATGTATGCCTCTACAATGGAGTCTCAAATTCACAAAACACATAAATTCACAGAATCACAGCTCCTGTCACAGGAAGCTCTGGGTGCCAAGACACTTATGACTACCCACTGGACAGTGAGTCTTGGGGCAGCACTCGGGACTGATGTGTGACCTCGTGAGCAGAGAGGGGTTGTTCTACCACGTGGCCCCCAGCCCACTTCTCTCCCATCTCCCATGTCCCTACATCTCAGCCCTGGACCAACATCCACAGACATGTACAGCCTGTGACTTGGGGGGTGTGACCAGAGGGACGTATTTCACTTTGCAGAAAATGACCCCTGAGGGAAAGGGCATCAAGAGGGAGGCAGGAGATGGGCTGGGGCCTTGTAAGGGGTGTGAACTTGGGTGAGGCTCTCACCCTCTCTGGCCCAGTGTCCCCAGGAGTGGATGTGGGTGGTGGATGATTGACTCCATGGGCTGTCCTGCCCCTGACAGTGTCTGGATCTGAGGTTCCTCCTCTGAGGAGAGTCACTGTTCTGACCTCACCCTCAGCTTCCTGTTGGAGCCTCTTCAAAATCTCGCAACTTTTAGGTCCTGAGAGAGAACTCTGAGAAACAAACTTTCCTGGGGAGCCTGGCACTGCCAACCCCAGACATGCTGCCGCTGCTGACCCTGCTGTGGTGGAGGGAGGGGTCGAGGGCCATGGGGAGCCAGGGGAGGATTACTGGCTAGAAGTGCAGGAGTCAGGGGTGGCTCATGAAGGCCTGTGCATGTTCCTGCCCTGGTCCTTCTCCTACCCCTGGAATGTCTGGGTTGTCTTTACCCCAACTCACAGCTTCTGGTTCCTGGAAGGGACCAATACAGACCAGGATGCCCTTGGCCACAAACAACCCAGATTGTGAAGTGCAAGTGACCCAGTGCGGATTCTGCCTCCTCGGGGACCCCAGGCCTACAACTGCTCCCTGGACATCAGAGATGCCAGGAGGAGGCACAACAGTTCGCACTTTTTTCTAGTGGAGACAGGAAGTAGAAAATCTAACCATCTCTCCGTGCATGTGACGGGTAAGCAGTGGGCTCCAGGAGAGGCCACAAGGGAAGGACATGGGGGTCTCAGGGCAGGGCTGGGATGGGACTCTCCATCCTAGGAGAGGGTTGGGGGTACAGAGTGTCAGGGCTCAGAAGGAGAGCTGGACCAAAGTCTGAGCCTTCTCTCAGGGCCGAACCTCGAACCCTCCTTCCTGACCCTCATGTCTCCCTGTCACCTCACCAGCTTTGACTCACATGCCTGACATCCTCACAACCAGGACCATCCACCTCAACGTGTCCTGTGAGTCCTGGGCCAAAACAACCGGTACCCTATTGGGGTCTTGAGGGCAGTAGGCATGGGGGCCTAGGGCCTCGGACACTGGTGTTGGGTCCTAGAATCCAGGCTGGGAGGGGGTCACAAGGATGCCCACCTCCACTCTTGTCCCATTTATGCAGCTCCTGGGGACAAGGGCCCATGTCCACCCAGCCCTCACCACTCATGCAGGGCCACCATGTCTTTCTGTCCCAGACTCTCCACAGAACTTGACTGTCACTGTCTTCCAAGGAAACAGTTGTAGGGAGCAGGGCCTCTTCCAGCTCAGGGTAGGGCCAATTCCCTGCCTCACCCTGGGCTCACCCCAGTGACCAGAGACTCTCTTGTGGGTGAACCCAATGGACCCTCGCATCCTCAGCCCCCATGGCTGCTGTGAGTAGCTCTCCCCATCATCCTCTCACTCCCCTCAGACTTCTTCACCCCCCTTCTCAGCTCCAAAAGGAGAACAGGGCAGCATTCACAGGGTAGAGCCCACCTCTCGCGGCCCTTTGTCATCTGTCTCCTGATGACTCCTCCAGCCTCGTCTTTTTATTTTCCCTAACAATTGTTTATTTAAGTATTTTTGGACAGGTGATATATTCACATGGCTAAAAATTCAAAATGCACAGCAGAGTCTGTCCTCAGATGCCCAATCCCCTCTGGGGAAGTGACCAATGTCCATAGGCTGCTCTGAGCCTTGGTTTGTTCACCTAAAGGATCCTAGGGGTCCTTTGACATCAGTCGTACAGACTGTCCTCATTCTTCTCTGTGACTGTGCAGTCTTCCATGGCCTGGATGGATCTGATTCTGAATGCATCTTCTGTAAAGGAATACCATGGTATTAATTTTTTACTACTGACTGAAATGCTGCGATGAACAATGTCATATCTACTTTCTCATGTGTGTATGTGTGTGTGTTGTGTGTATGCCTTTGGAATAAATTCTTAAAAGTTAAAGCACTGGGTCATGTGTTCTTTCTATTTTTTTAATTGAGGTATAATTGACATATAAATTAGTTTCAGGTGTACAACATAATGATTTGATATTTGTATACATTGTGAAATGATCACTACGATAAGTCTAGTTAACATCCTTCACCTTACATAGTTACAGAACTTTTTTTCCTTGAGATGAGAACTTTTAACATCTACTTTCATGGCAACTTTCAAATATGCAATACGGTATTGTTAACTATAATCACCATGCTGTACATTACATCCCTATGAGTTAGTTACTTTATACCTGGAAGCTTGTACCCTCAAACCCCCACCTCTGGCAACCACCAATCTCTTCTCTGTATCCATGAGCTTCTTTTTTTTTTCTTTTTTAGATCCCACATATAAGTGAGATCATGGGGTATTTGTCTTTCTCTGTCTAACTTAGCTCACTTAGCATAATGCCCTCAAGATTCATCCAAGTTGTCACACATGGCAAGATTTCATTCTTTTTTATGGCTGAGTGGTATTACATGGTATATATACCGCATCTTCTTTGTCCATTCATCTGTTAATGGGCATTTAGGTTGTTTCCAAGTCTAAGCTATTGTGAATAATGCTGCAATGAACACAGGAGTACATATATCTTTTCAAATTAGTGTTTTCATTTTCTTTGGATATATATCCAGAAGTGGAATTGCTGGATCATACGGTATTTCTATTTTTACTTTTTTAAGAACCTCCATACTGTTTTCCATAGTGACTGCACTAATTCACATTCCCACCAACAGTGCACAAGGGTTCCTTTTCTCCACATCCTCTATTTTTGAGAAATTGGCTAAACTGTTCTCCATCGAGAGTGGACAAGCTGACAACCCCTCCAGGATGGGTGAAGTGTGTGTGTTCTCTCAGCCTCACCAAACCGGGAGTGGGGGAACTTTTACAGCTTTGACCATATCAGGTGAACACTGGAATCTCCGTGTGGTTTTAGTTGTCATTTCTCTTGTTATGCATGCTGTTGCACGTGATTTTATCTCATGAAGAGTCATTTGTGTTTCTTTTATTCAATGAACTGTCTCTACCTAGTCCCTGCTAGTCTTCTACTGAGTGAGTTGACTTTTTATTACTCAATCTTGGAAACTTTTTTCAAGTGAGATGAATTAACCATTGTTCTGTGATAGGATTTGTGAGCACTTTACTCAGTGTGCTGTTACCTTTTTATTGCTGGTCAGTAATTGCTACAATGCTTAGCGATCTGTTTATGTCTGTGGTCACATTTATCATTCTCTTCTCTATGGCTTCTGCATTTCCCACTTTGAGTTTATAAAAACATCTCCCTGCTTTTCCTCCTGTGGCCTTGTCTCTGAAAAGCCACCCCGAGCCTCACTCCCTTTCGCTTCAACTCTGCAGGCCTATTCGCTTTTCCCTGGACATGCACAGGCCTTGGTCATCTTTGCACTCTCTGTTCCTCCTTCTTGCAATTCCCTTCCACACTCTCAGCATAATCTTACTGCCCCTGCTTAACCCCTACTCTTGATTTCAGATGCTTCCTCCTCCAGGAAGCCCTTTTGGCCCTGCCATCTCATTTACATTGCTATCCTCAGAGCCCCTGCAGCCCAGTGTCACCACCATCACATGTGTCATGTGGTATGAGCATCTGTCCCAGCGTCCCCACTCCCCACCAGACTGGTAGTTTCTAAGAGTGAGCCCCCTCAGAGACACCTCGTTAAATCAGTCAACTGGCGTCAAATGAGAGAAAACTGAAGGAAAAGGGTTTTCAGGGTCAATCTGGGTTCTGAGTGAAGGGGACGAGGGATCCAGGGCAGGGCTGACACCTTGTAGGACATCTTATAAAGCCCAAGACGCTCCCTCTGTACTTCCTGGGGCCTGAATTCAGCCAGACAGCCCATCAGGACCGAGATGAATCTACATCATCAAGTGCAGATAGAATGGGGCCTGAGCAGTGATCTGGGCCCCTACTCACTCCCTCTCTCTGGGTCCCTCTCGCAGAGTCTGGGTCTCTCTCAGTCTGTGTGTCTGAGTCTGTCCTCTCAGCTGGTCTCCTTCTGCATCTTTCCTCTTTCTCTGGACCTCTATGTGTCTCTGACTGTCTGTCTCTTTTTCTCTAGCACCCACAGTCCTGGAGAGTGGTTCATCTCTTTCAGTTCTGGACAGCCAGTCCTTTCTCCTGGTCTGTGTTGTCAACAGCAACCCACCTGCCAGTTTGAGCTGGGCCCAGGGGAGCCTGACCCTTAGACCCTCACAGCTCTTGAACTCTGGGTGCTGGAACTGCCTCGAGTACACGTTGGAGATGAAGGGAAACTTACCTGCCAAGCTCAGAACCCTCTGGGCTCCCAGCACTTCTCTCTGAGCCTGTCCCTGCAGAGTGAGTGTCCAGGGGCTGCACACTGGACCCCAACCCCCCAATGCCCTTCAGCTCACTGGTTCCTCATCCCGACCCTGGTAGCTCCTGGGGACTCATCTCTTCCCTGGGTCTCTAAACCCAACTCACCTCCTGCCAGAGACCATCATGGTCCACTTCCAGCACAGTGTGAACAATTATGTGTCCTCTCCATGGCCAGAGACCCAGCTGCAAACACCACAGGGTGGATTGGAAGGCCTGGAGTGGTCTGTCCCCTGCTAGACTCTCCCCAAGATTCCTCCCTCTCCCTGCATCTGGCAATGTCTCCACCCACAGCTGCGCCAAGACCTCTTTGACTCTGAGACTTTGCATGAGCAGTTCCTTCTGAAATGCCCTTCCCTCCCCATCCTGCCTCTCCAAGTCCTGCTCATCCTTCAGCCTCAGTGTTAAATGCCACCTAAAGTTGTGTGTGTGTATGTGTGTGTATCATTGTATGGTCCTTAGCAGAGTGACATTCAGTCATTTATTTACTCATAGACTCATTTCACAAGTGTTATTGCACACCTACCACATGTCAGCATTGTCATAGGGGCCAGCAGTACATCAGTGAACACAACTTCAAAACCCACTGTCACCCAAAGAATTCGAAGAGACACTCCAGCAAAGAAGATACAGAAATGACTAAGGAGCACATGAAAAGCTGGTCAACGTCATTAGTCATTAGAGAATGCAAATCAAAACCACAGTGAAATGTGACTTCACCCATTAAGACAGCTATTATGTATTTTAAAAAAAAGACAGAAAAGAACAAGTGTTGGTGAAGACTTGCACAAATGGAAACACTCATGCATTGCTTGTGGGAATGAAAAATGGTGCAGCCTCATGGAAAACACTTTGGAATTTCTTCCAAAAGTTAAACACAGAATTACCATATGACCCAGCACTTCCACTTCTAGCTGTGTACTCAAAAGAATTGAGAGCATGGACGTAACAGACACTTGACACCATTGTTCACAGCAGCGTTATTCACAGTAACAGTGGAACCAACGCTGGTGTCCATCAGCTGAAGAATGGATGAACCAAACGTGGTATATACATGCATTGACATATCATTCATCCCTAAGAGGAATGAATGAAATTCTGACACATGCTACAACGTGGATGAACCTTGAAAACAACATGGTAAGTGAAAGGAGCCAAACAGAAAAGGACCGGTATTTCATGATTCTGCTTCTATGAGCTGCCTATGAAGGCAAATTCATAGAAACAGAAAATAGAATGGTGGCTGCTCAGAACCAGGGGATGGGGGATGGGGAGTTGTTGTGTAACTGTGCAGAGTTACTGTGTGGGATGAGAGAAGAGTTAAGCAAATAGACAGTGGTGATGGTTGCACAACATTGTGAGTGTACCTATTGTCACTGAATTGTACCCTATAAAATGTTAAAAATGGCAAGTTTTATTTTATGGATATTTTACCACAGTAAAACAAGGAAAAAGAAGCACTTTTTAAATCAAAAAGCTGTCATTCAGTGTGTTCAGTGGTTTCAAACACTAATAATTCCAGTAGGATAGGGTCTGAGAAAGGATCATTTAAATTTAGCTAAGTGGTATCACAGCTGATCTTGACAAAAGCAGATCTGGTAGACAGGTAGAGGCAGATATCCTGATTGGAGTGACATCAAGAGAGATGGGAGGGGAGGAAGTGGAAAGACTCTTGAGAAATGTTGCAGTAAATCTAGAGCTGAGAAATGAGTCTGCAGCAGAAAATGGTTGTCCTCCTAAATCCCTTGGCTTCCTGGGTGAGAGCACTGTCTTTGTTTTAATGAGGTGACTCTTGGTGGAACCCTGGATTCCATTCTCCAGAGAGTGGAGAGAGGCTGGAAATTTAGTTAATAATTGATCATGCCTGTGTGAGGGAGCTGCCATGAAAATCCCAAAAGTGTGGAGTTTGGGGAGCTTCCAAGTTGGTGAACACATGGAGGTGCTGGGAGGGTGGTGCACTCAGAGAAAACATGGAAGATCCAAGTCCCTTCCCACCTACCTTCCCCTATGCATCTCTTCCTTCTGGATGTTCATCTGTATCTTTTGTCATTCCCTTTTATAATAAGCTGGTACACAGTAGGTAAACTCTTTTCCTGAATTCTCTGAACCACTCTAGCAAATTAATTGAACCCAAGGATGGAGCAATGGGAACCTCCAATTAATAGTCAGTTGGTGAGAAGCACAGGTTACAACGTGGACTTGAGATTGGCATCTGAAAGGGGAGAACCTTGTCAGACTGAGCTGTTAACTATCTCCAAGTACAGAGTGTCAGAATTGAGTTCAATTGTAGAACACCCAGCTGGTGTCACAGAGAATTGCTTGTTGTGGGGATAAAATCGCGACACATCTGGTGTCAGAAGACTTGTGAGTGCGATCGTGTGAGAGTAAAGGAGGGACAAACAGGAGAAGTAGATTTTCATAATGACTTTCTTGTGTATCCAGTGCCTGGTGCACAGGAGAACTCAGAGAGACCATGATCAGCAGATGTGTGACCTTGGAAGTACCTAACCTGTCTGATACTTAGTTTCTTTCTCTGTGAAATAATAGTACTTTCCACATGAGTCTATGTGCATGTTCAGTATAACTGGAAAGCAACAAATAAGTGCTATGCTTGTTGGATAATTGAATTAATGGGACCTTAAGAAATGTTTGTTAAAAGAATGGAAGAATGAATAAATGTTGTGTCAGAATCAAATTCACTTCATGGACCCTCTCTGTCTTCTCCCTGCTCACCAACCTCCCCGCCCCCCACAGGCACAACTGCTCTGCTCTGTCCCACTTCTCTGATCTCCACACAGGGTCACCAGCAGGAGTCCAAGTTAGACAGCCCTGCTGACCCCACAAGCTCTGCAGGGACTGGATCAGCCTTGGGGATGGAGCAGGAGCTGCATTATGCCTCCCTCTGTTTTAACAGGATGAATCCTCAGGAGGGCACCTACACGATCCAGCGAGGAACCAACAGGAGCATCAGTCTCAGCCGGAGTGCCCACATCCCCTCCAGGAAGGAGGACCCAAAGACCGATTCTTGGAGACTTGACATCCCCATATCCAATGAGTTTATAGACAATTATATGTGAGTTTCCTGCTATACAAGAACCTTATTAGGCTTTCCAATCAGAGAGACCAGGGATCAAATCCATGCTCTTTTATTTACTAAGAGTAGGACATCAGGCAAGCCACCTTGCCCTTTCGTGTCTTGGTTTCCTCTTTTGTGAAATGGATGTAGTAAGCCCTAGCTCACAGGGTTGCTGTCAACATTGAATAAAAGTACATATGGAAAACACTCAGCGGAAGTCCTGGTACATTGTGAGAGTTGGTGCATCCTGGTTCCTTCTCCCTTGAACAGAAAGGCCTTAGTCACATTTCACCCAGAGGCTGGGTGTGTTCTGCCCCAGACACCACATCAGCAACATGTCAGTTCACTCTCTACTCAAAGTCCTCCCGTGGATCCCTGCCCTAACTTGGCCTCCAGTATCATCTCTCTCCACTCCTGAATCTTCCCTTTCCATCCTGCCTGCCACCTACTAGTCCCGCTTTGGCAAAATCAGCTATTAACATGTAGAAAATTTCCCAAAACTCAGAGCTGAACATAGTCAAAATACTTTTTTATCTCCTCAGCTCAAAAGAATAATTTAAAAGCTTCTAAACTTGACATTCTAAGCCAGGGGTCAGGAAAGTTGTTGTTTTTTTTTTTTTTTTTTATTGATGTTTTAATGGTTTCTAACATTGTGAAATTTTGGGTTGTACATTTTTGTTTGTCCATCACCATATATATGACTCCCTTCACCCCTTGTGCCCACTTGTTTGTCCATCACCATATATATGACTCCCTTCACCCCGTGTGCCCACCCCCCACCCCCACTGCCCCTGGTAACCACAGTCCAGTTTTCTCTGTCCATGTGTTGGTTTATATTCCACATATGAGTGAGATTATA
>CM053541.1:9036004-9097248 GCA_028646465.1 Rhinoceros unicornis | reverse complement strand
CCATTAGCTTGGAGTATTGTCTTCCATCCTTTCACTCTGAGCCTGTGCTTGTCTTTAGTGCTAAGATGTGTTTCCTGAAGGCAGCATATTGTTGGGTCTTGCTTTTTAATCCATGTCAGGAAAGTTTTTTTGTAAAGGGTCACATACAAAATATTTTGGGCTTTGCAAGCTGTATGGTCTCTGTTGCAACAATTTAACCCCGTGTTTGCAGCACAAAAGCAGCCATAGACAATCTGAAAATGAATTAACGTGGCTGTGTTCCAACAAAATTTTATTTACAAAAGCAGGCAGCACATGGGATGTTGTTTTCTGACCTCTATTCTAGGTTGTTCTTCATCTCACTCTGCCTACTTCTCCATTGCCATATCCTAACTCATCAATCCCTCAAGTCATTCTCTAAGTGCCCCCATTCTGATGCACTCCTCACTGTCTCTGTGAGTCCACGTCCCTCCTCCAGGAAGGTCCATCATCATGTCATCATCTGGCTAACACCAGCTTATCATTCAAAATGAGGTCAGAGGGGCCAGCCCAGTGGCGCAAGTGGTTAAGTGCGCGCGCTCTGCTGCGGCGGCCCGGGGTTCGCTGGTTCGGATCCCGGGCACGCACCGACGCACTGCTTGTCAGGCCATGCTGTGGTGGCGTCCCATATAAAGTAGAGGAAGATGGGCATGGATGTTAGCCCAGGGCCAGTCTTCCTCAGCAAAAAAAGGGAGGATTGGCAGATGTTAGCTCAGGGCTGGTCCTCCTCACAAAAAAAAAAAAAAAAAAATGAGGTCAGAAATATATATGTGGGTTGAAAAGGTAGAGGAAAGCAGGAGCGCATACTCTTTCTGCTAAAAAACTTGATAATATTTCAATTTTAATAAGAACCACTTTAAACAAAAATCACCCAAAATTCACCAGAAACACCCAAACCATGGCAGAGACAAAGTGTTACGCCACAAGTTCACAAAACGATCCTTAAATAAAGAAACGGAAGACTCTGGTGTGGTGTAAAAAAAGATCTGACACCTAACCTCCTCCTGCCCTACATGCAGAAGGCACAATTGAGTCAGACTTCTATTTATGATAATGTCAGGGTGACTCATATGCGTCAACCTGTCTGTTGAAAACATTAAAAATTGACGGTTAGGCTTACAATCCAGACAAGGTGGCATCGACCCATTGTTCCCTGTTTCTCCCCTCTATTCACAACTATAAGTCCTGTAAATGGTGCAAGAGACAACCAAAGGAGAATTCTGGAACGTGGTAAGAAGGAGAGCTGGTCTAGGACCCCAGGACTGGAGGAACAATACAGAGGCAGGGAATCTCAGGCTCCCACCCAACAGAGTAAGGACACTCAGATTTGCCATTTCCCAAATCCTGACTGAGACACACAAGGCAGCCAGGTAGGCTCAATCCTCTCCTGGACAGGAGAGCCCCTCTGACAATATCAAGAGAGTCCTACGCCACCGACAAGAGGAATCAACTGGGGACAGAAATAAGTGTCCAGGAAGCACTTACCTTCTCCGTCAGGTCGGAGACTATTCTTTCCTTCCATGAGGCACTGGGGCGGGTGGACAGAATGGGAGGAAGGGACCCAGGCATAGTGTCTGATATTCCTGACCCTGACACTCAATTTTCTGCTTTGTCAAATGTAAAGACTAGCCTCCTCATTTTCAGAAGTTTTTTTTAATTTTTGAGGCTGGCATGAAGCAAGTTATTTAAAGGAGCAGTACAGAGACCAGTAAACAGAAAACCTCAGCAATAACATTCCCTTTCCCCTGTGGCTCAGCCAGGTGGGGCAGACAGACATTGTCCACAGAAGGGACAATGGCTGAGAGTGAACAGGAGAGGTGAGAGAAGGAGCAGAGAGAGGAGACCAGCACCACCCACACCTGATTGTCTGCTCCTCCCCTGGCTCCATCCATCCCCATCTCTTTGCCCTCCTGGCCCCAAACTGGGACCTTAAACCTCAGCTCTTCCCCTTCTGCAGAGTTGGGAGGCATCTGAGCTCCAATCCTGACCCTGTTTTAGCACCACAGACAGCACCTGTTGCCCTGCCATCTGGTGTCCCCAGGGGCCAGAGCATCTCCTGGTGAATGGAGCCCCCTGGGCTCCAACCATTTACCAGCCCCCAGTGCAGAGTGGGGGGAGCCTAGGAAAGGGTCTAGTGACACCCTCTGTCAGTGACACTGGTCAGGGGTATCCAGGAGCTTCCAGGGCGTGCCGTCATCCTCAGACTCCTGTTCTTAGTCCCCTCAGATGTTAACTAGGGATTCAATGTTGTCCTGTGGTGAGAATGGTTTATCCAGGAGTGTCCCCAGTAATTAGATGGAATAACAAGCCAGTCTCAGGGCATCATTGGTATGACAGCATTAATCACTCAAAGAAGGAGTCTTTATACCATTTTACAGTTGTTGTAAGACCTTGAGAGAAATAAACTTTCCTTTTAATTTTGTGGCTGTCCCCCCAACTCACGCTGAACCCCACCCATCCCTGCAGGAATTCACTGTGTCTTTCTCCATCTGAACTGATTTTCACTTTCATTCTGGGACAGGTTTTTCCTCTTTCTGCATTTTCTCACATTTCTGTCTGGAGCCTTCTGGTCTCTCTTAGGTGGTCTCAGCCACTCCAGGGCTCCCACCCCAGCTCTGCCCAGGCACTTCCTGCAGTTACTGGTCCAGGTTGTCCTGAGCCCCAGAGTCGTGAAGCGGCAGGAATGTAAATGGTGCAAGAGACCTGGGTCCTGATAGAGCTGGAAACAGGAACTTCACACTCTCTCTGCATTCCACTATATGTGCCCCTCTGTGGGTCCTCACCCCGCTCAGGAGTGCCCACTGGTGGCTGACTTCCTCCTTCCCTATGGCATTCTATGGGACTCTGACCTCACTCCTATTCTTTCCTGGAAGGGTTGGGGGCTGGAAAAGGAAGGATGAGAAAACCTTGAGCTCTTTGCCTCTTAGAACAGGGGAAGGTCCTGGGCATGAGAACCCAAAAAGAAAGGCGAAAGATGGGGATACCATGATCATTGTCTCCCAAACCTCTCTCCCCACCCCTAACCCACCTCTGCACATTGTGGAAGCCCTTTACTGAGTTGGCTCTGCCCCTACACAGAAAAACAACAAACTTGTTCACCTCTCATTTCTGGGCTCCCAAACTGTTCCCTTTGGTTATGAGTGAGTAGATGCAGGAAGAGGAAAGACATACATATGCCATTTTCTTTACCAATATTAAAGCAATACCTTATGCAAGATTCTGCCACTTGTGTATTTACCTGTATGTGGATTTGGGATACCTGTCATTTGGCATGTATCTATCACCTACTATGTAATTTATCATTACTGTGTTCAAGGCAAGTTTACAGTGCTTGTGAGAGACACACATTCTTGCCTCCAAGGGCTCAACTTCTACAGTGGCAACTTAAATACATGGTTAAGGAGACTCATCTCCTCACCTGCTCTCTGCCCACCTCCAATCTGTTCCCCACAGAGAAGCCAGAGTGGATTCTAAAAACCCAACAGTGTCCATCCTTCAGTGTCTCCCAGTTGCCAAATGGGAACGACTAAAATCCTTTAAAGTGAGGCCAAGGTGTTACATGGTCCATCTTATTTGGCCCGGGGGACCGGTCTCTAAAGCCTAGAACACATCATAAACCAAAAAGAAAACACATGCACAGAGACACGTACAAATTTGTTCACTCATGCTATCAAAATATAATATATTACAAAAGGGAAAATTATGACTTTCATATAGATATAAAATGAAGTAAAATATTTTTTTCTTGAGGCAAAAAAACACATAACATGATATCTACCCTCTTCACCAATTTTTAAGTGTACATTATTGTTAACTATAGGCGCTATTTTGTACAGCAGATCTCTAGAACTTTCTCCTTTCCATGGCTGAAATTTATAAGAATTGGACAGCAACTCCCCATTTTATTTAACTCATTAATGGGAGAAGCAGGCAGAACTGAAAGAAGCACAAATTTGTATGGAATAAAGGAACCTTGAAATAAATTTATGAATGCATGTAAAACTGACTTGGTGGGGCATTTCAAGTGCCCGCCAGCAGACAGAATGTGCATGTCTGTGGACATGAGCTATTTGTATTGCTATTAATTATCTACAAATTATAGTATTGTAAAATAGCTCAAAGGCAATAAAATACTAGAATCAGATAACTCCAGAAGGATGTGCTCTATACAATGCCTAGTTTTCCATTGGAGACAGCCAGTCATCTCATTATGCTTATTCTAAATTTCCTTATAATTCATTTTTTGTTTCACTGACTTTATTGAAATCATAAAGGCTTATAACATGGTGTAATCTGGGTGTACATTATTATTTATCAATTTCTGTATAGACTGCATTGTGCTCACCACCAGTAGTCTCATTTTTATCCATCACCATATATATGTGCCCTTTTACCCCTTTCACCCTCCTCACAGCCCCCTTCCCCTCTGGTAACCACCAGTCTGTTCTCTTTATCCTTGTGTTTGTTTACCTTCCACATATGAGTGAAATTGTGCAAATCATGCATTTGTCTTTCTCTGTCTGGCTTATTTTGCTTAACATCATACCCTCAAGGTCCAGCCATGTTGTGCAAATGGGATGATTTTGTTGTTTTTTACTGCTGAGTAGTTTTCCATCATATATACGTACCACATGTTCTTTATCTATTCCTCTGTAGCAGGGCACTTGGGTTGCTTCCATGTCTTGGCTATTGTGAATAATGCTGCAATGAACATAGCGGTGCATAAATCTCTTCAGATTGTTGATTTCAAGTTCTTTGGATAAATATCCAGTAGTGGGATAACTGGATCATATGGTATTTCTATTTTTAATGTTTTGAGAAATCTCCATACTGTTTACCATAGTGGCTGCACCAGTTTGCATTCCCACGAGCAGTATATGAGGGTTCCCTTTTCTCCACATCCTCTCCAACATCTGTTATTTTTTGGCTTAGTAATTGTAGCCATTCTGACAGGTGTAAGGTGATATCTCATTGTAGTTTTGATTTGCATTCCTCTAATAATTAGTGATGCTGAGAATCTTTTTATGTGTCTATTGGCCACCTGTATATCTTTGGAGAAATATCTGTTCATCTCCTCTGCCCATTTTTTTATTGGGTTGTTTGTTTTTGTGTTGTTGAGTTGTGTGAGTTCTTTACATATTTTCAAAATTAACCACATCTCAGATATATGATTTGCAAATATTTTCTCCCAGTTGGTGGGTTGTCTTTTCATTTTGTTCATGGTTTCCTTTACCTTGCAGAAGCCTTATAGTCTGATGTAGTCTCATTTGTTAATTTTTTATTTTCTTTCCCTTCCAAGAGTAGACATGGTATTCGAAAAGATGCTGCTAAGACCGATGTCAAGAGTGTACTGGGCTGGCCCCGTGGCTTAGCGGTTAGGTGCGCGCGCTCCGCTGCTGGCGGCCCAGGTTCGGATCCCGAGCACGCACCGATGCACCGCTTCTCCCGCCATGCTGAGGCCGCGTCCCACATACAGCAACTAGAAGGATGTGCAACTGTAACATACAACTATCTACTGGGGCTTTGGGGGCAAAATAAATAAACAAATAAAATTATAAAAAAAAAAAAACGAGTGTACTGATTATATTTTCTTCTAGGAGTTTTATGGTTTCGGGTCTTACATTCAAGTCTTTAATCCATTTTGAGTTAATTTTTGTGTATGGTGCAAGATAATGGTCTACTTTCATTCTTTTGCATGTGGCTGTCCAGTTTTCCCAACACCATGTATTGAAGAGACTTTCCCTTTTCCATTGTACGTTCTTGGCTCCTTTGTCGAAGATTAACGGACTGTGAACGTGTGGTTTTATTTCTGAGCATTCAATTCTGTTCCACTGATCTCTGTGTCCACTTTTGTGCCAGATCCATGCTGTTTTGATTACTATAGCATTGCAATATATTTTGAAGTCTGGGATTGTGATGCCTCAAGCTTTGTTCATTTTTCTCAGGATTGCTTTGGCTATTCAAGGTCTTTTGGTGTTCCACATAAATTTAAAATTCTTTGTTCTACTTCTGTGACCAATGTCATTGGGATTCTGATTGGGATTGCACTAATCTGTAGATTGCTTTAGGTAATATGGACATGTTATCTATGTTTATTCTTCCAGTCCATGAGCATGGAATATTTTTCCATTTCTTTATATCTTCTCAAATTTATTTCAATAATGTCTTATAGTTTTCAGTGTATAGGGCTTTCATCTCCTTGGTTAAATGTATTCCTAGATATTTCATTCTTTTTGTTGTAATTGTAAATGGGATTGTATTTTTGACTTCTCTTTCTGCTAGTTCATTATTACGTATAGAAATGCAACTGATTTTTGAAAGTTGATTTTGTATCCTACAACCTTGCTGTAGTTGTTTATTTCAAATAGTTTTCCAGTGGGTTCTTTGGGGTTTTCTGTATACAGAATCATGTCATCTGCAAACAGCAAGAGTTTCTTTTCTTCCTTTCCTATTTGCATGCAATTTATTTCTCTTTCTTGCCTAATTGCTCTGGCCATAACCTCCAGTACTATGTTGAATAGGAGTGACAAGGGTGAACACGTTTGTCTTCTTCTTGTTCTCAGAGGGATGGTTTTTAGTTTTTCACCATTGAGTATGATGTTGGCTGTGGGTTTGTCATATATGGCCTTTATTATGTTGAGGTACTTTCCTTCTATACCCATTTATTGAGATTTTTTATCATAAATGGGTGTTGGATCTCGTCAGATGCTTTCTCTGCATCTACTGAGATGATCATGTGATTTTTATTCCTCATCTTGTTAAAGTGGTGTATCACATTGATCGATTTGTGGATGTTGAACCATTCTTGCATCCCTGGTATAAATCCCACTTGATCATGGTGTATGATCCTTTTAACATATTGCTGTATTTGGTTTGCCAATATTTTGTTAAGGATTTTTGCATCTATGTTCACCAGCAATATTGGCCTATAATATTCCTTATTTGTGTTGTTGTCCTTTTCTGGTTTTGTTATCAGGGTAATGTTGGACTCATAAAATGAGTTAGGAAGCATTCTATCTTCTTCAAATTTTGGAATAGTTTGAGAAGGATAGGTATTAAATATTCTTTGAATGGTGGAATTCTCCAGAGAAGCTGTCTGGTCCTGGACGTATGTTTTTTGTGAGGTTTTTGATTACTGTTTCAATCTCTTTACTTGTGATTGGTATATTCAGATTCTTTATTTCTTTTTTTTATGATAATCAAAAAATATTTTTAAAGGTACAATAGGTTAGGCCAATCACAAAATAAAAACTCCAAGATAGAAAGACATGGGGGGAAAACAGCATGAATCTCAGCTCAAAGAGGCATAAATGAATAAAAAGTTAACTTGTAGCCCCAGCTCCCTGTGCATAGTCCCTGGCAAGCAATGCCAATGAGTGCTTAATTTACTCTATTTCTTTTTGATTCAGTTTTGGGAGGTTGTATGAGTCTAAGAATTCATCCATTTATTCTAGGTTATCCAATTTGTGGGCATATAGTTTTTCACAGTATTCTCTTATAATCCTTTGTATTTCTGCAGTATCCATTGTAATTTCTCCTCTTTTGTTTCTAATTTTATTTATTTGAGCCTTCTCTCTTTTTTTCTTAGTGAGTCTGGCTAAGGGTTTGTCAATTTTGTTTATCTTCTCAAATAACCAGCTATTTGTTTCACTGATCCTGTGTACTATTTTTTTAGTTTCTATTTCATTTATTTCTGCTCTGATTTTTAATATTTCCCTCTTCCTGCTGACTTTTGGCCTTGTTTTTTCTTATTTTTTAGTTCTTTTGGGTCTACTTTAAGATTACCTTTTTGAGGTTTTTCTTGTTTGTTGAGGTAGGCCTGTATTGCTATGAATTTCCCTCTTAGAACTGCTTTTGCTGCATCTCATAAGAGTTGCTGTGTTATATTTTCATTTTCATTTGTCTCTGGGTATTGTTTGATTTCTCCTTTGATTTCTTCATTGATCCAATTGTTGTCCAGTTGCATGTTTTTTAGTCTCCACATATCTGTGGCTTTCTCAGCTTTTTTCTTGTACTTCCTTTCTAGTTTCATAGCATTGTGGTCAGAAAAGATGCTTGATGTGATTTCAGTCTTCTTAATTTTATTAAGGCTTACCTTGTTTCCCAACATGTGGTCTATCTTTGAGAATGTTCCATGTGCACTTGAGAAAAATGTGTATTCTACTGTTTTCAGATGAAATGCTCTATGGATATCTATTAAGTCCATCTGATCAAGTGTTTCATTTAAATCTACTATTTACTTGGCTTTCTGTCTGTATGATCTATCCATTGATGTAAGTGTGGGGTTGAGGTCCCCTACTATTATTAGGTTGCTGTTATCTTCTCCCTTTAGATCTATTAATAGTTGCTTTATAAACTTTGGTTCTGCAGTGTTAGGTGCATATATATTCGTAAGTGTTATGTCCTCTTGGTGGAAAGTCCCTTTTATCGTTACATACTGCCCCAATTTGTCTCTCGTTGCCTTTTTTATCTTGAAGGTGGCTTTGTCTGATATAAGTATAGGAACACCTGCTTTCTTTTGTCTGCCCTTTGCTTGGAGTATTGTCTTTCATCCTTTTACTCTGAGCCTACGTTTGTCTTTAGAGCTGAGATGTGTTTCCTGGAGGCAGCATATTGTTGGGTCTTGTTTTTTAATCCATCCAGCTACTCTGTGTTGTTTTTTTTTTTATGAGGAAGATCAGCCCTGAGTTAACATCCATGCTAATCCTCCTCTTTTTGCTGAGGAAGACAAGCTCTGAGCTAACATCTATTGCCAATCCTCCTCCTTTTTTCCCCCCAAAGCCCCAGTAGATAGTTGTATGTCATAGTTGCACATCCTTCTAGTTGCTGTATGTGGGACGTGGCCTCAGCATGGCTGGAGAAGTGGTGCGTTGGTGCATGCCCGGAATCCGAACCCGGGCCGACAGTAGCGGAGCACATGCACTTAACCACTAAGGCACGGGGCTGGCCCTACTCTGTGTCTTTTGATTGGAGAAGTTAATCCATTTACATTTAGAGTGATTATTGATACATGAGGGCTTAACACTGCCATTTTATCTCTTGTTTTCCACTTGTTTTATATTTCCATTTTCTCTCTTCTCTTGTATTTCTGACTTCCATTGCATTTTGGTTGTTTTCTGTTGTGGTTTTCTCTTTTCTTTGTTTTTTGTTTTTTTTTTTAAGTTAATTGTGGCTCTGCTCTGATTTTTTGTGTAGTGGTTACTGTGAGGTTTGTATAAAAGATCTTTTAGATGAGACAGTCCATTTTCTGATAGCCTCTTATCTCCATTAGCCTAAGCAGATTCTATCCATTTTCTCTTCCCCTTCTGAGTTATTGTCACAAATTAACCCTTTTTTGTTGTGCATTTGTGACTAATTTGAAGTGTTTATAGTTACTTCTGATGCTTTCCTTCTCTTTATCTTTTAAGTCACAATTAAGTATTTGCTACCCTTTTCTGAAAGAGAACTGCAGGTTTCTGATTTTGTCTGTCTATTCATTTCCTTTGTCTTTTTATTTCAGGCATGAGGGCTTCCTTCAATATTTCTTGTAAAGGAGGTGTAGTGGTGATGAACTTCCTCAGCTTTTGTTTATCTGGGAAAGTTTTTATTTCTCTATTATATCTGAAAGATAGTTTCACTGGATAGAGTGTTCTCGGCTGAAGGTTTTTGTCTTTCAGTATTTTGAATATATCATTCCATTCTCTCCTAGCCTGTAAGGTTTCTGCCAAGAAATTCAATGAAAGCTTGATAGGGATTCCTTTGTTAGGTTATTTTCTTCTGCCTTGCTGCCTTTATTATTGTTTCTTGGGGCTGGCCCCATGGCTTAGCAGTTAAGTGCACGCACTCCGCTACTGGCAGCCTGGGTTCAGATCCCGGGCATGCACTGACGCACCGCTTCTCTGGCCATGCTGAGGCCGCGTCCACATACAGCAACTAGAAGGATGTGCAGCTATGACATACAACTATCTACTGGGGCTTTTGGGGAAAAATAAATAAATAAAAATTAAAAAATAAATATTATTGTTTCTTTGTCATTGATTTTTGCCAGTTTTACTATTATATGCCTTGGGCAAGGTCTTTTACCATTGATGTAATTAGGAGATCTATTGGCTTCAAGCTTTGTAAGTTCAGTTCCTTCTCCAGGTTTGGGATGTTCTCAGCTATTATTTCTTTGAACAGTCTCTCTTCTCCTTTCTCCCTCTGGAATACCTATAATCCTTATGTTGCTTCTCCTAATCGAGTCATATATTCCTCAAAGAATTCCTTCATTTTTTAAAAATCTTAGTTATCTCTCTTCCTCCACCTGAAGTGTTTCTATATTTCTATCCTCTAAATGGTTAATTCTTTCTTCCATAATGTCAGCTCTATTTTTTAAGGATTCTAGATTATTTTTTATCTCATTAATTGTATTCTTTATATCCAGAATTTCTGCTTTTTTTTTTTATAGTTTCAATCTCTTTGGTGAAGTATTCCTTCTTCTCATTACTTTTATTCCTGAGCTCACTGAACTGTCTTTCTGAGTTCTCTTGTAACTTTAGTTTCTTTAAGAGAGCTATTTTGAATTCTCTGTCATTTAGATTGTAAATTTCTTTGAATTCGGGGTTGGTTTCTAGAGAATTGTCATTCTCCCTCTGCTCTGAATTGTTGCCATAGCTTCTCATGGTGTTTGATGAACTAATCCTTTGCCTGCACATTTGTAGTAGTATCAGTTCACAGATTCCACCTGCTACCACTGGGGGGAAGCACGAGCTGCATCTCTGATCCCAGAGTTAGATCCTGCAGGAGGATGGAGGCATCGCCCAGAGTGGGCATGTAGGGCAAAGACTATCCTGGGTTAATCCCTCAGGTGAGTGACACGGGTGTCTCACCTCCCAACATCATACCACACATCTCCCCCAGGATGGCCCCCAAGAATGCTCCACTCAGCATGGCCAAAATTAATCTGCCATCTTTCTCTCCAAGCACACTTCTCTGCTGGCATCTCTCACACAGTGTTGACACTGTGGTCCCCATCTCTAAGGCCAGAAATGGGATGTGGTTCTCCATTTTACCTCCCTCCTTTCTCCTTCATCCAATAAATCACGAAGTCTTCTCCATCCTTTATCCTCATCACAGCTCATCTTGTTGTGCATCTCCTCCCCATCCTGACCCTGGTCATTCCTGGAGCCTCATCTCTTCCCTGGGTCTCTGAATGCACCTCACCTCCTGCCTCCATCTCTCCCTTCAACACAGGTCTCCAGATTGTGTTTCCGGAGACCATCATTTGCTACATCCTGCACAATATGAACAACTACGTGTCCTTTCCATGGCCAGAGACCAAAGTGCAAACACCAGAGGCTGGATTTGAAGGCCTGTGGTTGCCTGCCCCCTGCTGGACTCTCCCTCCAGGTTCCTCCCTCTCCCTGCATCTGACAATGTCTCCACCCTCAGCTGGGTCAAGGCCTCTGTGACTCTGAGACTTTGCATGTGCAGTTCCATCCCCTGAAATGCCCTTCCCTCCCCATTCCTGCCTCTCCAAGTCTTGCTCATCCCTCAGGCTCAGTCTTAAATGTCACCCAGGGCTGTGTATGTGTGTTTGTTTATCGTTCTATAGTTCTGAGCAGAGTGACATTTAGTCATTTATTCATAGACTCCTTTAACAAGTGTTATCACGCACCTACAATGGGCCAGCATTGTCATAGGCCCCAGGGGAGTATCAGTGACACAACTTCAAAACTCATGGTGATCCAAAGGATTTGAAGAGACACTTCTGTAAAGAAGATACACAAATGACCAAGGAGCACATGAAAAGTTGGTCAACATCATCAGTCATTAGAGAATCCAAATCAAGACCACAATGAAATACGTGGACACCCATTAGCATAGCTATTATATGTTTAAAAAAAAATAGAAAATCACAAGTGTTGGTGAAGATGTTGACAGATTGGAAGCCTCATGCATTGCTGTGGGAACGAAAAATGGTGCAGCTTCATAGAAAACCCTTTGGAATTTCCTCTAAACATTAAACATAGAATCACCACGTGACCA
Source organism: Rhinoceros unicornis (assembly GCA_028646465.1). Classification (NCBI taxonomy): domain Eukaryota; kingdom Metazoa; phylum Chordata; class Mammalia; order Perissodactyla; family Rhinocerotidae; genus Rhinoceros; species Rhinoceros unicornis. Next base: position 9,085,224 of record CM053541.1, on the reverse strand, counting down.
AGCACTTCTACATCCAGGTGTGTACTCAAAGGAATCGAAAGCATGGACTTAACAGATACTTACTCACATTTGTTCATAGCAGTGTTATTCATCCTAGCAGTGGAACCAACCCTCGTGTCCATCAGCTGAAGAATGGATGAACCAAATGTTGTATATACATACAATGGAATATCATTCAGCCTTAAAAAGAAATGAGTGAAATTCGGACACATGCCACAACATGGATGAACCTTGAAAACAATATGGTACATGAAAGGGGCCAGACACAAAAGGACAAATATTGCATGATTCTGCTTCTGTGAGCCACCTACAAAGGCAAATTCATAGAAACAGAAAGTAGAATGGTGGCTGCTTGGAACCAGGGGATGGGGGATGGGGAATTGTTGTGTAACTGTGCAGAGTTACTGTTTGGGATGACAAAAATGTTCAGGAAATAGACAGTGGTTATGGTTTCACAACATTGTGTGTGTACTTAGCATCACTGAATTGTACCGTATAAAATGTTAAAAAGGGCAAGTATTAATTTATGGATATTTTACCAAAATAAAACAAAAGAAACAAAAAGGAATTCTGTCATCAAGATGCTGTCATTATGGAGAAAATTTAAAAAATAAATAAATAAAAGTAGAGCATGCTGAGCATTAATACATGTTTGGGTGTAACCCCTCAGGGAAAGGAGCCTGTGACACAATAGGGTGGGTTTTCTGTATTGCAGAGTGTGATGTGATGGAGATGATGTTTGAACAAAGACTTGAAGGCAGGGAGGAAGCAGGCTCTGTGTTTCCCTAAGAGAAAAGTATTCTAGGAGGATGGAGAAGGGGGAGGAGTGAGTGCAATGGTCCTGGGGCAGAAGCAGGCCTGGTGTGTGGTGGAGACAAGAGGCCGATGTGTGACTGCACAGGGAGGATGGTGCAGACCCTGTAGAAGACCAGTGCAGGGCAGTGCATGATTCTGGAAGACTTTGAAGGGAACAGATGCACGACTAGACCCTCGAGTTAGCAGGATCCCGATGGCTGCTATGTTCAGAATCGGACAGAGTATGTCCAGGGCAGCGAAAATCAGACGTGGCACGTCACTACTGGGTACTCCAGGCAGGAGGTGGTGGTGCCCTGGACAAGGGACACTACGTAGGTGGGGAGGATATATTCGGAAAATATTTTGAAGGTCAAGTTGACTGAAATTTCTAATGGATGTGGTAAGCGAGGGAAAGAGAGGAGCAAGAATGGTTCTGAAATCTTTTCTCTGAGCAACTGGAAGGGTGCAGCTGTGTTCCATGGAGGACGACAGAGAGTAGGGTTTGGAAGACTGATGTCCATTCTGAGAAGCCACTTGATAGACAACTGGGGAGGTCAGCTGGAGAGCTGAATATGAATGTCTGGAGATCAGGAGAGGGGTCCCGACGGGAGATGTTAAAATGTATAGCCCATGTAAGGTGATGACAACAGAGAAGGAGAAAAAAAAAAACAAGTAGGTGATGATAAGAGAATGGTACTTCCTCAAAAAATTAAAAATAGAATTACTGTAAGACCCAGCAATTCCACTTCTAGGCATTTGTCCAAAAGAATTGAGAATGAGGACTCAAAGAGATATTTGCACACCCATGCTCACAGCAACATTGTTCACAAAAGCCAAAAGGTGGAAGCAACCCAAGCATCCCTCAATGATTAGATGGATAAAAACAATATGTTGTATACCTACCATAGAATGGTATTCAGCCTTAAAGAGCAAGGGATTATGACACGTGCTGCCACACGGATGAAGCTTGAGGACATTGTGGTAAGTGAAATAAACAGTCACAAAAAAACACAAAAACTATATGGTTCCACTTATATGAAGCATCTAAAGTAGTCAAATTCCTAGAGACAGAAAATGGGACAGTGGTTGCTGGGGGCTGGGAGGTGGAGGGAATTGGGAAGTTCTAATTTAATGGGAATAGAGTTTCAAGTCGTGCAATTGAAAATAGTTGTTGTTCGGTTTTGTTTTGTTTTGTTTTTTGACTAGATGTCAAAAAAAATGCCATACTTATATTTTAGAAAATACCAAGTATTCTTCCAGGACACATGGCAAACTCACCAGTGACGGCAGCCCTAAAGCCCGACAGTATTGAGTGTTTGGGGAGGAAGTGAATCCGGTGGGGAGCATCTCACAGGCATGGACCAGGTGGGTCATCTCCCTTCGTGTCTCCAGCCTTCCCAACACATGGATGCTCACTAAGTGTTTGAGGAATGAATGAATGAATGAATGAATGTCCTCTGCCTTCACCTCACCTAAGGCCCCCTTCTTTTCCTCTGCCCCACACACTCACACAGACCCTAAAGAATCCTGGCAGGATCTTCAACCTATGCCCTAGATGAGGCTGTGACCCTCCAGGGTCAGGCAGGAGCTGACGAGCTCCCTGGTGTAGACAACAGTGCTCAGAAAAGCACCTTGGATGGGAGGACCTTAGAGACTCACCATGTCCCACTCCTCAGACGTCCTCAGAGGTCCTGGTCCAGGCTCCGGTGCTGGAGGGAAGCCCCGAGATGAGGGCAGAACACAGGGTCTGCTCCTCGTCTGCTGGCCTCTGGGTGGGTCCTTTGGTCTCTGGGCTGTGTGGTGTCCTCCAACTCTGTGCAGTGGCAGGTGGCAAGCTCCAGCCTGAAGTTCCTCTTCTGTGAATGGCTGCGGTCACCTGCTCCTCCCTAGCTTCCCCTTGCTTCTCCCCACAGCCTGCCCTCCCTCTCCCCTTCCTCTTCTCTTTCCAGACACAGGACTGAAACCCAGAAGTCTCCATCTCAGAGATGCTGCCGCTGCTGCTGCCACTGCTGTGGGCAGGTGAGTGGGTCACGGGGAGAGGGGGCTGGCAGGCGGGGGATCCAGCTGACCCTCATTTCCCTACAGGGTCCCTGGCTCAGGAGGGGAGATTCTGGTTGCAAGTACAGGAGTCTGTGACGGTGCAGGAGGGACTTTGTGTCTCTGTGCCCTGCATCTTCTCCTATCCACGAAAGTACTGGACTGACTCTGCCCCTGCTCATGGCTCCTGGTTCCGAGAGGGGGCAAATCCACATCACAACGCTCCAGTGGCCACAAACAACCCAGATCTTAAAGTACAGGAGGACACCCAGGGACGATTCCACCTCCTTGGAGACCCCCAGACCTACCACTGCAACCTGAACATCAGAGATGCACAGAGACCGGACGAGGGGACATACTTCTTTATGTTGGAGAGAGGGTCTTATGTGAGACATAATTTCACAGAGAACCAACTCTCTGTGCACGTAACAGGTAAGGAATGGGGTCAAGGAAAGGACACATGGATGGGTCCTGAGGGCCCCCAGCATGCAGTTGGAAGGGGTCCCTGTTCCACATCCTTGGGAGGGACCCAGGAGGACAGGCCACAGAGGCCAGCTGGGGAGGAGACACCTAGCCTGAGGCAGAGGTTGCTCTTAAGGTCACACTTGGGGTCCCACCTCCAGGCCTGTGTCTCTGTCTCTCTCCTCCTCAGGTCTGACACAGATACCTGATGTCCACATCCAGGGGACCCTAGAATCTGGACACCCCAAGAACATTACCTGTGCAGTGCCATGGGCCTGTAAGAGGGGGACGCCCCCCACCTTCTCCTGGATTGGGGCTGCCCTCACCTCCCTGGGCCCCAAGACTCCCCACTCTTCGGTGCTAACCCTCACCCCGCGGCCCCAGGACCATGGCACTAACCTCACCTGTCGAGTGACCTTCCCTGGAGCTGGTGTGAGCACAGAGAGGACCATCCGGCTCAATGTGTCCTGTGAGTGCCAGGCCAGGACGGCCAGATCCCTGAGGGCAGTGGGTATGGGGGAGAGGAAGGGGGTCAGGGCCTGGGGTGCTGGGTGCTGGGTCCTGCAAGCTGGCTCTGGGGAGGAAGGAAAGAGGACACCCAACTCCACCCCCTCTTATTTCTAAAGTTCTGGGTGAAAAGGGCCAATGCCCACCTTCCTGCCACTGAAAAGGGAACGATTCTATCTCTCTGTCCAGACGCGCCCCAGAACCTAACCACCAGCGTGTTCTGGAATGAAGGCACAGGTAAGACCCAACCTCCCCTCCGGGGGATGTGGTGGAAGCTGGGTCTGTATCCTCCTTTCAGAGCAGAGCTGGGGTTCAGAACTCAGATGGGAGGAAGGATCAGGCCAGGTGTGGGCACAGCAGAGGTGGGAAGCCCCCCACTTACTCATCAGCTTATAAGCTGGCCTCCCCCACTGCTGACCCTGCTTTCAGGGGGTCTGCATGGCCTCTTCCACGCCCAATGGACGTGCTGTCTCCATGCCATGGACACACCCTCGTCCCACATCCTGCCCTCATTCTCCTTAGGATCTGGACCCCACCTACTCCTCCAGCCGCCTTGGATCATTTTAATGTTATTGTTTAAAATAGGAAGCATAAAAAGTGTCTTAGTCTGTTCAGGAAGACATAACAAAATACCCGAGACTGGGGGGCTTAAACAACAGGAATTTATTTCTCACAGTTCTGGAAGCGGGACATCCAAGATCAGGGTGTAAGCCATTTGGTTCTTGGTGAGGGCTCTCTTCCTGCCTTGGAAATGGCCGCCTTCTGGCTGCGTCCTCATAGGGCTGAGAGAGAACCAGCCTCTGGTGTCTCTTCTTATAAGGGCACCAATGTCATCATGAGAGCCCCACTCTCATGACCTCATCTGACCCCAATCACGTCCCAAAGGCCCATCAAGATATCTCCAAATACCATCACACTGGGGCTTAGGGCTTCGACATATGATTTTGGGGAAAACTCAACTCAGCCACCAGCAAAATTTAGTAAGAATAAAACAGTATTCAGAAACTTGTGTACCTCCCTCTTGGTTATCTTCCCAAATATAACCTATGCATAGACATTTAAGAAGACACATGTATGTACATATCATACACACTGCTCTGCATCTTTATTATTATTTTTAATAAATATTTATTTATTAAAAATTAAATTTTTAATAAAAATTATAAAACATTTTCTTGTGGAGTAATTTTAGATTTACACAGTAGACAGTTTCCATAATACCTCACCTAGCTTCCCTCCTCGTTAAAATCTCACATCACCTTGGCACATTTGTCACAACTAGGGAAGTGACATTGGTACATTTCTGTGAACTAAATTCATCTTTTTCTCAAACTCAGTCTATCTTGGAGATCCTTCTGTATCAGTACATAGGAAACATTCTTCATTCTTATTGATGACTCCATGGTTTTCTGATTGGAAGTATATTATACTATAAAGTACTTAATTGGTCCATTGTTGGTGGAAAACTACGGTGTTTCCAGTCTTCTCGTCCAACAAATAATACTGCACTGAACAACTGGTACGAACATTCCCCACGTGCATGTGTGTCTCTGTCAGATAATTTTCTAGAGAAGAAAGTCCTTGATCAAAGGGTATATTTGCAATTTCCACAGATGTGGCCAAATCCTACATCGTGGAGTTTCTTCTCTTTATACTCCCACCTGCAATGTGCCTACTTCCTTGCTAAACATGTTCCTCCTTGCTGATCCTAAGTAAATTCACTATCATGTTAAGTTGCAGTATCATTTTGTGAGTAGGTTGAGATCTTTCATTATGCTTAAGAATCATCTGCATTTCTTTGTGGACTTTTTCTTAATGGTTTGAAGAAGCTCTTTTCATATTAAGGACATCAGCTGTGTATTAGTTGAAAGGATTGATTTTTAGTCTATTGATGGCATTTTGACTTAGTATATGGTGATTTTTACAGGCAAAAACATGCATTTTTCTTGTAAGTTGGATTTAGTAGTGTACTGGTGTTGGCTCTGACTGTCTGGCAAGAACTAATTGTGTCTGTCTTTTCCCAACTCTGGGTTCAGTGACTTCAAATTAGGTGCTTGAAGTTAGCCAAAATGGAAGTATTTACACCAAGGTAATTAGCAAATGATACCAATCAGGATTCCCCCCACACACACCATGAATGATCTGGTTGTTAAACATTTACTAGTAAACCACTGGTTGCCTTTATCAATATTTTTTTTCACGCCTCTGACTTTCCCCACTCTAGTACGGTTTTTTCAATCTCCCATAATTTCTTCTACTAGCCTCATATACAAATACTTCCAAACACACTCATTCACTCAAACCTCACAGAGCTATTTGTTTTTCCATGAGCATTCAGGGTTATTTCATACCTCAGCTATAGTTGCGTCTTTTTTTGTTGTTGTTGAGGTCATGTTGGACTATAACATTGTGTAAAATTCTGGTGTACATTATTATACATCAGTTTCTGTATAGACTGCGTGTTCACCACCAATAGTCTAGTTTTTATCCATCACCATACATATGTGCCTCTTTACCCCTTTCACCCTTCCACTCCCTGGATCATATGCTATTTCTATTTTTAATTTTTTGAGAAATCTCCACACTGTTTTCCACAGAGGCTGCACCACCAGTTTGTATTCCCACCAGCAGTGTATGAGGGTTCCCTTTTCTCCACATCATCTCCAACACTTGTTATTTATTGTCTTCTTCTATTTTTTTTTGTGAGGAAGATCAGCCCTGAGCTAACATCCATGCTAATCCTCCTCTTTTTGCTGAGGAAGACCGGCTCTGAGCTAACATCTATTGCCAATCCTCCTTTTTTTCCCGAAAGCCCCAGTAGATAGTTGTATGTCATAGCTGCACATCCCTCCAGTTGCTGTACGTGGGACCTGGCCTCAGCATGGCCGGAGAAGTGGTGCCTTGGTGTGCGCCCGGCATCCGAACCTGGGCCGCCAGTAATGGAGCGTGTGCACTTAACCGCTAAGCCACGGGGCCGGCCCTATTGTCTTCTTAATAATAGTCATTCTGACAGGCGTGAGGTGATATCGCATAGTAGTTCTGATTTGCATTTCCCTAATAATTAGTGATGTGGAACATCCTTTCATGTGCCTGTTAGCCATGTGTCTATCTTCTTTGGAAAAATATCTGTTCATTTCCTCTGCCCATTTTTTCATCAGGCTGTTCATTTTTTTGTTGTTGAGTTGTATGAGTTCTTTACATAATTTGGAAATTAACCTTTTGTTAGATATACGATCTGCAAATATTTTCTCCCAGTTTGTGTGTTGTCTTTTCATTTTGTTGATGGTTTCCTCTGCTGTGCAGAAGACAGAAGTGTGTATTTTCAGTAGCTCAGTATAAGGTGAAACCTTCTGATTTTTGACAGTAGCAGGTGAATATCAACCTGTATCGATCTCTATACAGTTTTAAAAAATCTGTATGCATTATTTTATTATTGAGGAAAAATTCACTAAAAATAAAGTAACTATTTGAGCCATTTCCAAATGTACAGGTGGCTTTTAGTATATTCACAATGTTTTACACCCATCACCACCACCTAATTTCATCCATCCAACATTTTCATCACCCCGAAGAGAAACCCTGTGCCCAGGAAGCAGTCACTCCCCATGCTCCCCTCCCCCACCCCCTGGCAACCACTAATCTGCTTTCTGTCTCTATGGATTTGCCTTTTCTGGACATTTCATATAAGCAGAATCATAGAAAATGTGGGCTTTTGTGTCTGGCTTCTTTCACTTCACAAAACATTTTCAAGGTCGATCCATAAAGCATGTATTAGTAATTCTTTCTTTTTTTCTGAATAATATTCCATTATATACATGTACCACGTTTTGTTCATCCATTGACTAGTTGATGGACATTTAGGTTGTTTCCATTTTTTTTGGCTATGTGACTAATGCTGCTATAAACATTGGTATACACGCTTTTGTTCAAACATATGTTTTCAGTTTTCTTGAGCGTGTAACTCCCCAGGAGTAGACATGCTAGGTCACATGGTAAATCAATGTTCAACTTTTTGAGGAAAGGCCAGACTGTCTTCCACAGTGGCAGCTTCATTTTACATTCACAGTAGCAACGTATGAGGGTTCTAATTTCTCCACACCCTTCCCTACATTGATATTTTCCTTTTCATAATAAAAATATTATAGTCTGCAAGTACTGTGAAAGGGTATTTCATCAGGACTTTCATTTGCATTTATGTAATGACTAATGATACTGTTAATATTTTCCTGGATATATTGGCCATTTGTATATCTTCTTTGGAGATTTTTGTTTTCAAGTTCTTTGCCTATTTTTTTTTTTTTTTTTTGCTGAGAAAGATTCACCCTGAGCTAGTATCTGTTGCCAATCTTCACCTCTTTTTTTTGCCCCCTCCCCAAAGCCCCAGTACATGGTTGTATATTCTAGTTTTAAGTTCTTCTAGTGAGCCTTCTAGTTCTATGTGAGCCACCACCACAGCATGGCTACTGACAGACGAGTGGCGTGTTTCCAGCACCGAAAGGCATTGTGCCGAACTTTAACCACTAGGCCGTGAGGGTTGGCTCTCTTTGCACATTTTTTAAGTGGGTAGTTTGACTTTCTGTTGTTGAGTTGTAAGAGTGCTGGATACTACACTCTTATCATATCTGTGAATGGCAAATATTTTCTCCCATGAAATAGGTTGGCTTTTTACTTTCTCAGTAGTGTCAATTGAATAACAAAATTTTGTTGTTTTGGTAAAGTCCAACTTATACAATTTTTCTCTGTCTAAATGCTGGACAGTCAGGATGTGGGGTGAGTTGGAGTGAGGCCCAGGCACAGGTGGTCCCACATCCAGTGATGCAGGTGGGCCTGGAGAACCAATGTCCAGATCCCACTGGGATTGGAAGGACTAGGATTGTGATGCAGCAGGTGGATCCGTCCTCATCTCACTTTCCTGCAGGGAGATCAGGGCCCGTGGCAGAGGTGGTTCTGGTGGCCATTGGGGAATCGGCTGTGAAGACCCTGCTCCTCCTCCTCTGCCTCATCTTCCTCATGTGAGCCTTGTCCCAGCAGGAAGAGGAGGTGTGGGGAGGGCAGGGGACACATGACTGATTCCCAGAACCAGTGCTGAAGGGTCTGGAAGGGGTGAGGGGGTGGGGCAGATACGAGGCAGATGGGGGCAAGGGAGTGGGGAGGATCTACACTGGCAGCCACCCTGCCTGCCCACCTAGTGTCCGGGATGGCAGGTACCTCAAGATGTTGTGCTCAAGATGGGTCTGTGGAGCCAGACCTGCCCTCTCCCACCTCAGTCACCCCTCCAGCCCCTGAAAAGGGAAGAAGGTGTGAGCCCCCTGCACCCTGATCCAACTAGACTGAAAGACCCTTGTCTCCTCTCAGAATGAGGTCCCGCAGTAGGAAAGTGACAAGGTCCACAGAGGGCACCAAGGATGCAAACACCATCCCAAGTTAATCTGTCAGGTGAGTGAACCGGACGACCATCACACTACATACCTCCTCCAGGATGGCCCTCAGGATTGCTCTGCTCAGGATGCCAAAGCTGAGCTGCCATCTTCCTCCCCAAACCCATTTCTCTGCTGGATTCTCTCACACACTGATGACACCATGGCCCCATCTCTAAGGCCAGAACCGGGATATGGTTCTCCTCTTTATCTCCCTCCCTTCTCCCTGATCCATTCATCCATAAGTCTTGTCTATCCTTCCTCCTACACAACTCATCTTGCTGCCTATCTCCTCCTCATCCTGACCTGGTTGTTCCTGGGTCATCAACTCTTCCCCACGTCTCTGAAGCCATACCACCTCCTGCCACCATCTCTCTCCTCAACATAGGCCTCCAGACTGTTTCCAGAGACCATCATCATCCACTTCCTGCATAGTATGAACAGCTACGTGGCAACTCCATGGCCAGATACTCGGGTGAAAACACCACAGGCTAGATTGGAAGGCCTGGTGTGGTCTGTCCCCTGCTGGACTCTCCCCCAGATTCTTCCCTCTCCCTGCATCTGGCAATATCTCCACGCACAGCTGGGCCAAGGCCTCTGTGACTCTGAGACTTTGCATGTGCAGTTCCTTCTCCTGAAATGCCCTTCCCTCCCCATTCCTGCCTCTCCAACTCCTGCTCAACCCTCAGGCTCAGTCTTACATGTCATGAGGGGTGTGTGTGTGTGTGTGTGTGTGTGTGTGTGTGTGTGTGTGTCTGTGTCTGTGTGTCTGTGTATCATTGTATGGTTCTTAGCAGAGTGACATCCAGTCATTTATTCATAGCCTCATTTAACAAGTGCTATTCCACACCTACTCCATGCCAGCATTGTCATAGGGGCCAGGGGTGCATTGATGAACACAACTTCAAAACCTACTGTCATCCAAAGGATTCGAAGAGACACTTCTGCAAAGAGGATGCACAAATGACTAAAGAGCCCATTAAAAGATGGTCAACATCATCAGTCATTAGAGAAACGCAAATCAAATCCACAATGAAATACAATTTCACACCCATTAGAACAGCTATTATATATTTTGAAAAATGCAGAAAATATCAAGTGTTGGTGAAGATGCGGACAAATGGGAACCGTCATGCATTGCTTGTGGGAATGAAAAATGGTGAAGCCTCATGGAAAACCCTTTGGAATTTCCTTCAAAAGTTAAATACAGAATTACCATATGACCCAGCACTTCCACTTCTAGCTGTGTACTCAAAGGAAGTGATAGCATGGATGTAACAGAGACTTGCACTCCATTGTTCACAGCAGCGTTATTCACAGTAGCAGTGGACCAACCCTAGTGTCCATCAACAGAAGAATGGATGAACCAAACGTGATATATACATACAATGGAGTATCATTCATCCTTAAAGAGGAATGAATGACATTCTGACACATGCTACAACATGGATGACCTTGAAAACAACATGGTAAATGAAAGGATCCAGACACAAAAGGACAAATATTGCATGATTCTGCTTCTGTGAGCCACCTACAAAGGCAAATTCATAGAAACAGAAAGTGGAATGGTGGCTGCTTGGAACCAGGGGATGGGGGATGGGGAGTTGTTTTGTGTAACTGTGCAGGGTTACTGTTTGGGATGACGGAAATGTTCAGGAAATAGACAGTGGTGATGGTTGCAGAACACTGTGAGTGTCACTGAATTGTACCCTATAGAATGTTAAAAACAGTAAGTTTTATTTCATGGATATTTTACCACAGTAAAGCAAAGGAAACGAGAAGCACTTCTGTCATCAAGATGCTGTCATTATGGAGATGAGAATAAAAAATAAATAAAAATAGAGCATGCTGGATATCAATACATGTTTGGGGGAAATCCCTCAGAGAAGGGAGCCTGTGACATAATGGGGTGGGTTTTCTGTACCAAAGAGTGTGATGTGATGGAGGTGATGTTTGAACAAAGACTTGAAGGCAGGGAGGAAGCAGGCTCTGTGTTTCCCTAAGAGAAAAGTATTCCAGGAAGATGGAGAAGGGGGAGGAGTGAGTGCCATGGTGCTGACGCAGAAGCAGGCCTGGTGTGTGGTAGAGACAAGAGGCCGATGTATGACTGCACAGGGAGGATGGTGCAGACCTCATGGAAGACCAGTACAGGCCAGTGCATGATTCTGGAAGACTTGCAAGGGAGCGGACACATGACTAGATCCTCCAGTTAGCAAGATCCCAATGGTCGCTGTGTTCAGAACGGGCCAGAGTGATTCCAGGGCAGCAAAAAGTAGATGTGGCACGTCACTACTGGGTACTCCAGGCAGGATGTGATGGTGCCCTGGACCAGGGACACTGTGTAGGTGGGGAGGATATATTTAGAAAACATTTTGAAGGTCAAGCTCATTGAAATTTCTAATGGATGTGGTAAGTGTGGAAAGAGAAGAGCAAGGATGGTGCTGAAATCTTTCCTCCGAGCAATTGGAAGGATGGAGTTGTGTTCCATGGAGGACGACAGAGAGCAGGGTGTTGAAGGGTGCTGATCACTCCGAGAAGCCACTTGAAAGCCAACTGAGGATGTCAGTGGCAGAGCTGGATATAAACATCTGGAGGTCAGGAGAGGGGTCCAGGTGGAGATGTTAACAGGTATAGCCAGTGTAAGGTGATGACAACAGATGAGGAAAAAAAAAAAAGTGAGGGATGATAAGAGGGTGGCTGTTCCTCAAAAAATTAAAAATAGAATTACTGGGCCGGCCCCGTGGCTTAGCAGTGAAGTGCGCGCACTCCGGATCCCGGGTGCGCACCGACGCACCGCTTCTCCGGCCATGCTGAGGCCACGTCCCACATACAGCAACTAGAAGGATGTGCAGGTATGACATACAACTATCTACTGGGGCTTTGGGGGAAAAAATAAATAAATAAATTTAAATTTATAAAAATAGAATTACTGTATGACCGAGCAATTCTGCTTCTAGGCATTTATCCAAAAGAATAAAGAGCAGGGACTCAGAGATATTTGCACACCGATGCGCACAGCACTATTGTTCACAACAGCCAAAAGGTGGGAGCAACCCAAGTGTCCCTCAATGGATGGATGAATAAACACAGTGTGGTGTACACCTACCATGGAATATTATTTATCCTTAAAAGGAAAGAATTCTGACATATGCTACCACATGGATGAAGCTTGAGGACATTATGATAAGTGAAATAAACCAGTCACAAAAAAGGTAAATACTATATGATTCCCCTATATGAAGCATCTAAAGTAGTCAAATTCCTAGAGACAGAAAATGGGACAGTGGTTGCTGGGCGCTGGGAGGTGGAGGGAATTGGGAAGTTCAAGTTTCATGGGAATAGAGTTTCAAGTCATGCACTTGATAAGAGCTGTTATTTGTTTTGGGGGGGGTTTATTTTGACTAGATGTCAAAAAAAATCCCATACTTATATTTTAGAAAATGTTAAGTATCCTTCTAGGACACACAGCAAACTCATCGGTGACGGCAGCTCTAAAGCCGGACAGTACTGAGTGTTTGGGGAGGAAGTGACTTCCTTGGGTGGGGAGCATCTCACAGGCATGGACCAGGTGGGTCATTTCCCTTCTTGCCTCCAACCTCCCCAACACAGAGATACTCACTAAGTGTCTGGAGAATGAATGAGGGAATGAATGAATAGCTGCTTCCTTCACTCACCTAGGACGCCCTTCTTTTCCTCTGCGCAGATGCTCACATGACCCTAAAGAATCTTACACTTGCCAGGACCCACCACCCAAGCTCTAGATGAGGCTGTGACCCTCCAGGGCCAAGTGGGAACTGACCAGCTCCCTGGTGTAGACACCAGGGCTCAGAAAAGCACCTCAGAGAGGAGGCCCTTAGAGACTCACCATGTCCCACTGCTCAGATGTCCTCAGAGGTCCTGGTCCAGCTCTGGTGGCAGAGGAAGCCCTGAAACAGGGGCAGGAGGTGGGGTCTGCTCCTTGTGCTCCTTTCTGGGCAGGTCTCGATGTATCTGGGCTGTGGGGTGTCCACGCGCTCTGTGCAGAGAGGGACAAGCCTCGACCTGCCGTTCCTCTTCTGTGAATGGTCAAAGTCCCTGGCTCCTCCCCAGCATCCCATGTGTCTCCTCAAGCCTCCCCTCCCACTTGCCTTCCTCTTCTCTTTCCAGATACAAGACAAAAGCCCAGAACCGTCCATCTCAGAGATGCTGCTGCAGCTGCTGCTGCCCCTGCTGTGGGCAGGTGAGTGGGCTGAGTGGAGAGAGGGTGGGTGGGGCATGGGCTGCAGTTGACCCTCATTTCCCCACAGGGTCCCTGGCTCAGGTGGGGAGATTCCAGCTGCGAGTGCAGGAGTCTGTGACAGTGCAGGAGGGCCTGTGTGTCCACGTGCCCTGCACTGTCGCCTACCCCCGAATCGGTTACACTGACTCTGACCCAGCTTATGGCTACTGGTTCCGAGAAGGGGCAAATCCATTCCAGGATGCTGCAGTGGCCACAAACAACCCAGATCGTAAAGTGCAAGAGGAGACCCAGGGCCGATTCCACCTCCTCGGGGACCCCTGGACCAATGACTGCTCCCTGGACATCAGAGATGCCAGGAGGAGGGACAATGGGAAATATTTCTTTAGGGTGGAGAGAGGGTCTTTTGCGAGATATAGTTACAATGAGAACCTCCTCTCTGTGCATGTGACGGGTAAGGAATGGGGTCAAGGAGAGGACACATGGATGGGTTCTGAAGGCCCCCTGGCTGGGGCCGGGAGGGGCTCCCCTGCTCCTCATCCTGGGAGGGACCCAGTGTGACTCAGGAGGACAGGATGCTGAGGTTGCTGGAGAGGAGACACCTGGCCTGAGGCAGAGGTTGCTCTTAGGGTGACACTTGGGGTCCCACCTCCAGGCCTGTGTCTCTGTCTCTCTCCTCCTCAGCTCTGACACAGACACCTGACGTCCACATCCAGGGCACCCTAGAATCTGGCCACCCCAAGAACATTACCTGTGCAGTGCCATGGGACTGTGAGAGAGGGACGCCCCCCACCTTCTCCTGGATCGGGGCTGCCCTCACCTCCCTGGGCCCCAAGATTCCCCACTCCTCGGTGCTCACCCTCACCCCGCGGCCCCAGGACCATGGCACTAACCTCACCTGTCGAGTGACATTCCCTGGAGCTGGCGTGAGCACAGAGAGGACTGTCCGGCTCAACGTGTCCCGTGAGTGCCAGGCCAGGATGTCTGGGCCCCTGAGGGCAGTGGGTGTGGGAGAGGGGAAGGCAAGACCTAGGATACTGGGTGCTGGGTCCTACAAGGTGGCTCTGGGGAGGAAGGAAAGAGGGCACCAGGCTCTACCCCCTTCCTATTTCTAAAGATCCGGAGTTAAGGGCCCAACACCCACCTTCCTGCCACTGAAAAGGGAACGATTATGTCTGTCTGTCCAGATGCACCCCAGAACCTGACCATCAGTGTGTTCTGGGGAAAAGGCACAGGCAGGACGCAGCCGCTCCTCCTGGTCTTGGCTCTCACTGGTTCCCAAGAGCTAGTTGTGTCCATCTTTCCCAACTCAGGGTTCAGTGAGTTCAAATCAGGTGCTTGAAATTGGCCAAGATGGGAGTGTTTACACCAAGGAAATTGGCAAATGCTACAAATCAGGACTCTGCCCTCCCCCCACCATGAACGAGCTGGTTGTTAAACATTTACTAGTAAACCACTGTGGCATTTATCAATGTTTGCTTTCATGCCTCTGACTTTCTCCTCTCTAATATTATTTTAAATCTCCCACAATTTCTTGCAGTGGCCTCATGCGTCAACACTCCCAAGCACACCCATTCACTCAAACCTCACAGAACAATGCATTTTCCCCTGAGCATGGAGGTCATTTCACACCCCAGCTGTAGTTGCACCTCTTGTACCTGCCTCCCGCAAGGTCATTCATCAGCACCATCCTCTAGTCAGCTCCCACCCATTCTCAGGCTCTGTTTAAGCCTCTCCTCCTCCAGGAAGCCCTCCTTGTCCTGAGAGTCTCAATGCACTCCCATCCTCAGGGCTCCCTCAGCCCAATTTGTCCCCATCACAAAACATGTCATATTGCTCTTTTGGGTAACTCGCCAACGAGACTGTGAGCCCTCAACTACAGCCAAATTAGACAGGTCTTCGTGAACCGTTATTGAAAAACAAAATGGCAAGTCTCATAGAGGCGAAACCGGGATCTGAGTTGGCATAGAGGGCCAAGGTGGGAGGTGCGGGGACCAAGGCGGTTCAGATGAACGCATGTAGGAGGAGCTCTGGGAAGGGCTGCAGTGCCTGCTTCTAGCCCTGTCCCCCATTGTTGAGTGCAGACAGTATGAGCTCACCAGGCAGTGGAAGAAACGAAACAGATCTACATGATGAAAGGAAGAGAAAGAGAGAGACAGAGTGCGCCCCTAATGAGGGCCTGGGCTCAGCTTTCTCTCTGTCTTGTCAGGACCTGAAGCTCTGGGCAATGGCTCATCTCTTCCAGTCCGGGAGGGCCAGTCCCTGCGCCTGGTCTGTGTTGCCGACAGCAACCTTCCTCCCACCATGAGCTGGACCCAGGGGAGCCTGACCCTGACCCCCTCCTCACCCTCAAACCCTGGGGTCCTGGAGCTGCCCCAGGTGGAGGTGGGGCACCATGGGAAATACGTCTGCTGAGCTTGGCACCTGTTGGGCTCTCTGGAAACTGCGCTGAGCCTCTTTGTGACCAGTGAGCGGGACACACCTGGGGAAGGACACCTGGGGAAGGACACCTGGGTCCTTGAGAGGAGAGAGGGTCCTCTGCTCCCCCTTCTCTCTCCCCACAGACCCCCCACAGCTGTTTGGTCCCTCCTGCTCCTAGGATTGGGAGGCAGGGTCTGGGTGGGCTACTGGGGACTGTTCTTAGAGACATAGCTGGGGTCAAGATGGAGAGAACACCCAAACCCCACCACCTGGGTCATGACCACCCCTCCTACTGCAGGAGCCACTTATCTATTTCTGTTCCAGATGCTCCACAGAAGCTGACAGTCCGTGTCTTCCAGGACAACAGCACAGGTGGGAGAGGCCTGGGTGGAACTGAGGTCTCAGAGGTCACAGCAGGGGACTGTGTGGAGGTTGGACAGAATGAGGCTCCATCACTCTCCATCCCCTCTCAGTCCCCCTCAGCCCTCCCCCTTCCTGTCCCCTGACAGGACTCTCTAGGGTCACTGTGAATTCCTAGTTGACCCTTCACTGTCACCTCTGGTTGCTTCCTCTCTCCTGACCTCCTCTCTCCCCTCACTGTCTCATGACATCCTATCCCAGATTCCCTTCCTCTTACCTGACTGTGCCATCTCCATCTCTCTCAAGGCGACTGAGTCCCTACAGCTCGACACCTGCTTCTGGCCGCCTTCTGCATGACCCTGCAGCTCAGCTCGTCCACCCTGGTGCTTCCAATCCGACCTCTGCCCTAAAGACCCTCACAAATCCCTGTCGGGTCCAGATGGTCCTGAGTATCCTCCCCTCCCCCTTACCAGGCCCCTCCCTCCCAAGTCTCCTGAGTCAATTCCTGGAAGTCACTTCAGACATCTCTGTGTGTCACCAACACTCCCCACGACTCAGTGAGTTTTACAGACTCGACTTCCTGAAAATGTCTCAGATCCCTCTCTTTTTCCATCCCCATGGCCGCAGCCCCTCCTCAGGCCTCCGTCCTCATGGACATGAGTGAGACCTGGACAGGACCAGCCCCCTCTCTGGACTACCAGCCTCCAGTCTCCACCTGCCAGAATTTGGTCCCCAAAGGGGACTCTACATACCCACATCTGACCCTCTTTCTTCTCTGCTTAGAGCCCTCCCAGGGCCCCTCTGGGCCTCAGGGGAGAGGCTGAGGCCATCACCTTATGGAAGCCTCCAGGTAGTCAGACTATGTGTGTCAGCGCCCTGCATGGCTCACACATCAGGTCCAACTCCTGGGAGGTTCTCTCCCGTGTCTAGACACGGCCAACTCATCCTCAGATGTCCATCCCCGTCCTGGATCATCCAGTTGCCTCTCTTTCCACCTCTCACTTCATGATCTCCAGCGCTGTCAGCCCTTGCTTGTGCTGCTGTCTCAGAGACACTATTTCCCATTCCTGTGTCTGTGGGAGGACAGAGGGAGAGAGGGCCTCTCAGCCCTGCCCTATGGCTCTCTCTGTCTCCCTAGTCCCAGAGGTCCTGGGCAACGCCACCTCCCTGCCCGTCCAGGAGGGCCAGTCCCTGCGCCTGGTCTGTGACACTGATGGCAACTACCCTGCCAGGCTGAGCTGGTCCCGGGGAAGCCTGACCTTGAGCCCCTCTCAGCCCTTGGATCCTGGGGTCCTGGAGCTGCCCCGGGTGGTCTCAGGGGACGGAGGAGAATTCACCTGCAGAGCTCAGCATCCTTGGGGCTCCTACCATGTCTCCGTGAACTTAATTGTGCAGGGTGAGTACAGCAGGACACCTGCGTTCTAGGTGGGGCAGTGAGCAGGCTCAGGTGTGGACTTTAGGAAACTCACCCCTCCATCCTTCTCTCCCTTTTCCTCCCCCAGGTTTCTCCTGTCACTGCCCCCACATCTCTGGGGAGCAGCAGGGTACCTGGCCTTTAGTTCTCACCCTGCTCAGGGGGGCCCTAATGGGGGCTGGCTTCCTTCTCACCTACGGCCTCACATGGATCTACTACACCAGGTGAGAAGCCCTTCTCAAGATGTCCTACATTTGGGGACATCTTGGGTAGCTTCACCCATCTTGTTCTCTCCAGTACGCCCTCCACAGAACTGGTCTCTATATGCAGAACTGTGTTTCCCCTACAGGTTCAGAGACTCCCATGGGGAGAGGGCTGCAAGGTGTGACTGAGCCCCTTCCTCCTGGTGGTGCCGAGGTCTGGGATCTAGATCCCTGACAGGTGGATGAGGATCCCTCAGAGCACTGTGTCCTGAGACCCTCCCCAGCACAGCTCTGTGGAGCAAGGAGGTGCTGCATGAGGTGGCCCTGCCTCCTGTCCAGAAATGACCCTTCACCTCTGGTGTCCAGGACTCTCCCTGATGGTTGTGCACAAATGGTTGGAGGGCATGTGAGGAGACAGATCGATTTTTAAGTTATTAATTTGAATTACACTTCATTTATAATTGATTGTAAGTTTCATCTTATTTTTTTTCTTCTCTCAAGGACCAAAGTTCTTCCCTGCTTGTATCCTATGTATGAAAATAGAAGTTTCCTATATTTCATCCTATTCTAGTTGCTTACACAGAAGGATAATTCTGGACCCTTTGACTCTCTCCCATGCTCAGATGCAGAAGTCCCCCGTAGTCTTGTAAAATCTGTTTTACTGAGGTATAATTTACATAACATCAAATTAATTCATTGTAAGTGAACAGTTCAATAATTTTTTAGCAAATTTATAGAGTCCTGCAACCTAAAAAGGACCCTTGTGCATGTTTACAATTGATACCTACTCTCTTTACAACTCCAGGAGATCATCAATCTGCTTTTAGTCTCTAAAAATTTGTTTTTATGCACATTTCATATACCTGGGATCATGTAAAGTCTATTGTGTCTAATATATGTAATTTAGTATTAGGTTTTTGCAGTTCAACCATGTTGGAGCCCGTATCAGTAGTTAATTACATTTTATTCTCAATATCATTCCATTGTATGGATAAACACTGCATTGTTTATCCATTCACCAGTTGGTGGACAATTACATCATATCTAGTTTGGGCTGTTAGGAACAATGCTGCTAGTTCCATGTCTGGAAGGGTAACATGAGATGTTCCGTGGACTCACTCTTCAGTCAAACAAGCATAGCTGGTGAAAATTATTTTTTTTGTAACAACCATTTAAGTTCTCTGGAAATTGTCCCAAGAGCCAGCAACAAATGATAAAACATACATATTCAAGAAAATCTACTAAAACTCAGTAGGAACGTTGAGAGTCTACGGCATTTGAATGACCACGTGCACCCTCCCATTCCTATTCCAGCTCAGCATGATGGAAAGTCCATTCCGGGTGGATGGGGCCAAGACCACAAGGCTCCCTCTCCTCCAAGTCCCAAGTTGAGGGCTGTGGTGTCTTCCCAGGAGGGGCAGGCTGCCAGCATTTCTCATTCCTGCCAGAGGAATGTGCAGAAGAGGTGAAATTCCAAACGAGGCAGCTGAGAAGTTGGAGGCTGTTTTCTTCAAGCTGTCCCCCTGTCCATAGGGCAGGAGGTGTCACTCAAGCATGGCATGCTGAGAACACTGGGATTGTTATGGAAGGGCATGACGGATTGTATTTTCTAGGGTGACAGAAATGTTCCATATCTTGAAGAGTGTTTCAGCTAGTTGAATATAGGCCAGTCTCACCAAGTGATGTCACTGAGCTCCCACAGGTATCTGCCTTAGTCTGTTCAGGCTGCTATAACAAAGTACTATAGACTAGGGTGCTTACAGACAACAGAAATTTATTTCTCACACTTGTGAAGGTTGTATAGTCCAAGATCAAATCATTGGCAGATTCAGTGTCTGATGAGAGCCCACTTCCTGTTTCATAGACAGCTGTCTTCTCGCTGTGTCTTCACGAGGCGGAAGGGGTGAGAGAGCTCACTAGGATCTCTTTCCTAAAGACACTAATCCCATTCATGAGGGCTCCACCCTCATGACCTAATCAGCTCCTAACGGCCCCACCTCATAATACCTTCACATTGGGGTTAGGGCGTCAACATACGAATGCTGGAGGGGACACAACATTCAGTCCACACCAAAGGCTAACGCTGTAATTGGTAAATAATCAGCAGTCATTCATGTCACCCTGGATAGGGGTGTATTTGGTCATTCTGTAGTTTAGACCATGTTCTTGTTTGTGTCTGTGCTGAGACATGACTGTGGAGTGGTTCTCATCTTGTTCCAGCACAGTCACGGAGTGGGCTTGTCTGGTGTGGTGTCCTGTGAGATTGCTTACGTTCAATAGGAGAACACCAGGGCCTGGCTGTGGGAGCCAGCAGGGGCTGCTTTTCTCTTTCTTATAGGAAAAACTTAAAAAGTAACGGAGTAAAAAGGTAGGAGGCCGGAGACGTAAACAAATACCAGATCACAGACAGCCTTGGGTTTTAACACAAAGAGTTGGTATTTTATTTGGAAAATAAATACTTTACGTTGAGTGTCAAAACATACCCCAGGGGCCGGCCCAGTGGCGCAAGCGGTTAAGTGCGTGCGCTCCGCTGCGGCGGCCCGGGGTTCGCTGGTTCGGATCCCGGGCGCGCACCGACGCACTGCTTGTCGAGCCATGCTGTGGCGGCGTCCCATATAAAGTAGAGGAAGATGGGCATGGATGTTAGCCCAGGGCCAGTCTTCCTCAGCAAAAAAGAGGAGGATTGGCAGATGTTAGCTCAGGGCTGGTCCTCCTCACAGAAAAAAAACAAAAAAAACCAAAAAAACCAAAAAAACAAAACAAAACAAAAAAAACATACCCCAGGGAGTAGCAATTATATCTGATAATGAAGTGCTGGGCTTGAAAAATTTCTCCTTTACTAGAAATTAGATTGAATCCCAGCTTACCCTGTAATAGTATGTCACTCACCTGCTTCCTTTATAATATGCTATCTTTTTAAAATTATTTTATTGAGATCATAATAGGATATAACATTGTGAAATTTCAGTTGTATGTTATTATTGGTTGGTCACCATATATATATGCCCCTTTACCCCTTATGCCCACCTTCCAAGCCTCTTCCCCTCTGGTAACCACTAATCTGTTCTCTTTATCCATGTATTTGTTTTTCTTCCACATATGAGTGAAATCATGCAGTGTTTGTCTTTCTCTGTCTGGTTTATTTCATTTAACCTAATACCCCCAGGTCCATCCATTTTGTTGCAAATGGGATGATTTTGTCTTTTTTTTAGGGCTGAGTAGTATTTCATTGTATATATATACCACATCTTTATCCATTCATCCGTCAGTGGGCACTTGGGTTGCTTCCATGTCTTGGCTATTGTGAATAATGTTGCAATGAACATAGGGGTGCATAAGTCTCTTTGAATTGTTGATTTCAAGTTCCTAGGATAAATACCCGGTAGTGGGATAGCTGTGTTGTATGGTATTTCTGTTTTTAATTTTTTGAGGAATCTCCATACTGTTTTCCATAGAGGCTGCACCAGTTTGCATTCCCACCAGCAGTGTATGAGTTCCCTTTTCTCCACATACTCTCTAACATTTGTTGTTTTTTGTCTTGGTAATTATAGCCATTCTAACAGGTGTAAGGTGATAGTTCCTTGTAGTTTTGATTTACATTTCCCTAATGATTAGTGATGTTGAACATCTTTTCATGTGCCTTTTGGCCATCTGTATATCTTCTTTGGAAAAATGTCTGTTCACATCCTCTGCCCATTTATTGATTGGGTTGTTTGTTTTTTTGTTGTTGGGTTGTATGAGTTCTTTATATATTTTAGAGACTAACCCCTTGTCAGATATATGATTTGAAAATATTTCCTCCCCATGGTATGTTTTCTTTTTGTTTTGTTCAGGGTTTCCTTTGCCTTGCAGAAGTTCTTTAGTCTGATGAAGACCCATTTGTTTATTTTTTTCTTTTGTTTCCCTTGCCCGAGGAGACATAGTATTTGAAAAGATCCCTCTAAGACCAATGTCAAAGAGTGTACTGCCTATATTTTTTTCTAGGAGTTTTATGGTTTCACGTCATACCTTCAAGTCTTTAATCCATTTTGAGTTAATTTTTATATATGGCGAAAGATAATGGTCTACTTTCATTCTTTTGCATGTGGCTGTCCAGTTTTTCCAACACTATTTATTGAAGAGACTTTCTTTTCTCCATTGTATGTTCCTAGCCCCTTTGTCGAAGATTAACTACCAGTAGATGTGTGGTTTCATTTCTGAGCTTTCAATTCTGTTCCATTGATCTGTGTGTCTGTTTTTGTGCCAGTACCGAGCTGTTTTGATTACTACAGCTTTGTAGTATATTTTGAAGTCAGGGATTGTGATGCCTCCAGCTTTATTCTTTTATCTCAGGATCTCTTTAGCTATTCAGGGTCTTTTGTTGCCCCATATGAATTTTAGTATCCTTTGCTCTATTTCCGTGAAGAATGTCACTGGGACTCTGATTGGGATTGCATTGAATCTGTAGATTGCTTTAGGTAGTACGGAGCTTTAACTACGTTTATTTTTTTATCTTATTTTATTTATTTTTTATTTTATTATTTTTTTTTCTTGTGAGGAAGATCAGGCCTGAGCTAACATCCATGCCAATCCTCTTTTTGCTGAGGAAGACTGGCCCTGAGCTAACATCTATTGCCAATCCTCCTCCTTTTTTTTCCCCTTTTTCTTCCCAAAGCCCCAGTAGATAGTTGTATGCCATAGTTGCACATCCTTCTAGTTGCTGTATGTGGGACGCCACCTCAGCATGGCCGGACAAGTGGAGCATCAGTGCGCGACCGGGATCCGAACCTGGGCCGCCAGTAGTGGAGCGCGCACACTTAACCGCTAAGCCACGGGGCCGGCCCCCTTTAACTATGTTTATTCTTCCAATCTATGAGGATTGGAAATCTTTCCATTTCTCTGTGTCATCATCAATTTCTTTCAATATCTTATAGTTTTCATTGTATAGGTCTTTCATCTCTTTGGTTAAATTTATTCCCAGATATTTTATCATATGCTATCTTGACATGAAAGGAAGAGGGTAAAGGCCCAGCCAGGAGCTCCTACAGTATTAATGACCCCGACCTAGACAACGTGGGTATGTGACCCAAATAACCCCACATGCTATAGACTGCGTCCCCCTAAAATTCATAGGTTGAAACCTAACCCCCAAGATGATGGTGTTAGGAGGTGGGGCCTTTGGGAGGTGATTGGGTCATATGGCAGTGAAGGAGCCCTCATGAATGGGATTAGTGCCCTCATAAAAGAGACCTCAGAGAGCTCCCTCGACCCTTCAGCCACGTGAGGACACAGTGAGCAGATGGCCGTCTGACATCGAATCTGCTGGCACCTTGATCTTGGACTTCCAGCCTCCAGACCTGTGAGAAATAAATGTCCCTTGGTTAAACCCCCCAGTCTGTGGTGTTTCTGTTATAGCAGCCCAAATGGACTAAGACACCATAGGAACAACTTTCTTTTCTTTTTATTTTTGTGAGGAAGATCAGCCCTGAGCTAACATCTGATGCCAATCTTCCTCTTTTTTTTGCTGAGGAAGACTGGCCCTGGGCTAACATCTGTGCCCATCTTCCTCTACTTTATATGGGACGCCACCACAGCATGGCTTGACAAGCGGTGCGTTGGTGCGTGCCTGGGATCCGAACCTGCGAACCCCGGGCTGCTGCAGTGGAGCGCGCGCACTTAATCACTTTCGCCACCAGGCGTGCCCTGGAACACCCTTTCTTATGTGGACATCATGTGGTTAGTGGGCCAGGATGGAAGTCCCTTGAGAACGACGTTGTTAGAGTGGGAAGAGATTGAGGTGTTTTATTATTTATTTATTTATTTATTTATTTATTTTGTGAGGAAGATGGGCCCTGAGCTAACATCTGCCAATCCTCCTCTTTTTGCTGAGGAAGACTGGCCCTGGGCTAACATCCATGCCCATCTTCCTCTATTTTTTTTATATGGGACGCTGCCACAGCATGGCTTGCCAAGCAGTGCGTCGATGCATGCCCGGGATCCGAACCGGCGAACCCCGGGCCGCTGCAGCGGAGCGCACGCACTTAACATCTTGCACCACCAGGCTGGCCCTGATATTGAGGTGTTTTAATGGGGGCGGGGTTGCAGTGAGGGAAGTGGGGTGTCATGGTGACGGTGTTGGCTGTAACGTGCTCCCGCTGGCAGAGACTCAGTTCCATGGAGGTGCAGTGAGAAGAACACAGTCACAATCTGTAGGTGCAATGAGAATGAACGCAGTCTTTCTGGAAGAGCCACATTTGCAAATGTGTCCAGAACCTGAGAAATATTCCAAGTAGAGCTGCCTTTGCGCAGGACTATGGATGGACAGCATATATCCTAGTGCCTGGAACTTCACAGGAGTAGTCGGTGCTGGAGCGGTGGTGGTGGTGGTGGGGGGGGGAATGGACCGCCCCCTGGGGGCGGCGTCCTGAACTGCATCACAGGCTGCCATGGGAGGCACCTGGCCCAAATGATAAAAAGATGCTGGTCCCGGAGTCTAAGATACCCCCTTCCCTCAACAAAGGCTCCTCGGCACCCTCTGGGCCTTAAGTACAGCCAGCTGTGGACTCTTCATCCACCACTGGGACCCTTCCCTACACGCC
Organism: Rhinoceros unicornis; assembly: GCA_028646465.1. NCBI lineage: Eukaryota > Metazoa > Chordata > Mammalia > Perissodactyla > Rhinocerotidae > Rhinoceros > Rhinoceros unicornis. Next base: position 9,060,814 of record CM053541.1, on the reverse strand, counting down.
CCCCCATTCATCCCTCCTCATGACTCTAGTCCTCAGGCCCACACACTGCACCCCTCCCAGGGTAGAGTCCTGAACCACCTACCAACCTACCCTCTCTCCCCCCCCAACTTCTCCCTCCCCATACCTATCCCCCATATCTCCCTTTCTCTCAGTATCTACGTTTGCCCTTGTTGTGACACCAGGGACAGACAGAGGTGGTGTTCAACATCTATTGATGAATGAGAGGAGGAGACAGGAGACCTGCAGAGTTTTTTGTTTTTTGTTTTTTGTTTTAAGGAATAAGCTCAGAGAAAATCTGAACATTCTTAGGCAGAGAATGTAGACGTGAGGATGACCCAAGAAGATCCTCGTGGCCTCAGGTGGCCACGAGTTTCTGGTCTGGCCCAGGGTTGGGGAGGGGCGGCTTGGTGACTGAGAAGCAGGAGGTGGGAGGTGCTCTGGTCACACTGAGGAAGGATGGAAAGTTCCGAGGGGGCTGAAGAAGCCACAGAACATGCAGGAAAGTGTAGGATGAGAAAATGCCTGGGGCAACTTAGTTTGTAAGATCACAAAAGGCTTTTCTGAAGGGATGGCCTTTGAGTGAAAAACAGTGAGAAGGGGCCAGCCAAGGGAAGAGCACCCCTGGAAGAGAGAAAACCCACAAGTGTCATGTTCTTGAGGTGGGAACAAATTCGGTCCACATGAGACACACAGTGGGGATCATTGGCATGGATGCAGAAGCGAAGTGAGCAGAGTTCAAGGTGAGTCTGGGGAGGTCATCAGGGCTGCAGCAGGTCAAGCCTTACAGGTTGTGGTGGGGAGTCTGGGTTTTCCATCAAATATAATGAGAGGCTATTGAAGTGTTTAAGTGAGAGAGTGACTTGGTCTGATTTATATTTTTAAAATAACTCTCTATAGTCAAATGTTGCCTCAATTGAAAAATTAATTTAAGAAAAAATGAACTCTGGCTGCTGTGTTGAGAATGCACTCTGGAGGGAGCAGAAGTAGAATCAACAATCATGGAAAGAAGATTGCTGTCGTACGGAGGAATGATGCTGGTGGCTTGGATCTGGACAGTCATTCTCTTTTTTATTTATTTATTTATTTTTTCCCCCAAAGCCCCAGTAGATAGTTGTATGTCATAGCTGCACTTCCTTCTAGTTGCTGCATGTGGGACGCGGCCTCCGCATGGCCGGAGAAGCGGTGCGTCGGTGCGTGCCCGGGATCCGAACCCAGGCTGCCAGCAGCGGAGCGCGCGCACTCAACCGCCAAGCCACGGGGCCGGCCCATGGACAGTCATTCTCAATCGAGGTTGGGTTTGCTGTCCAGTGTACAATGTCTGGAGGTGTTTTCAATTGTCACAGCCGGGATGGAAGGGTGCTACCAGCATCTAGTGGATAGAGGCCAGGGATGATGTTCAACATCCCCCAATGCTCAGGATGGCTCCGCCCCCCAAGAATTATCTGACTCAAAATGTCAATAGTGCTGAGATTGAGAAATGTTGGATTAGGGTAAGGGTAGTGGAGATGGGGATAGTGGATAGGATTTTTTTTAATATTTAAAAAGTTGAACCGATGGATCTCGGGGATAGGTTGTACATGGGAGTGAGGCAAAGGAAGACATCAGAATGATGCTAGATGTAGGCAGATGTTGGTACCACGTAACAATGACGTTTAGACTGCTGAAGAGGAGGTTGAGGTAAGAAATAGAGAGAGCTGCATGTTAACATGAAGTATGTTAGGTCTGAGATGCCCATTATCTGTTCCTGACTAGGTGTCAAATTGACAGGGAAGGGTCAGGGCTGAAATATAATTTCATGAGTCATCGGTATGTTTCTTTATTGTTACCGTTGTGTGATTTACCATCACTTATTTTGTTTTTTTTTTATTTTGAAGCAACTATAGACTTACAGGACATTGCAAAGAAATGAACAAGGACCTCTCATGCACTCCAGCCTCCCCCAATGTCATCATCTTATACAACTATAGTACAATATGAGAATCAAGGAATTGACATTGGTAGTGCAACTCTGATCACCAATTCCAATTCAGGGTGAGGGGTTTCCCACACCACCAGGCAATTCTCCAGACTTGAGCTGAGTGTCCTACAATTCAACTCAATTCTGACACTACCTACTTGCAGATAGCATCAGATTCCACAGGTTAAGGGCTCTGCCCCACAACACTGTCCCCACCTCCCCACTTCAGACACCAATCTCAAGTCCAGGTTGTCACCTGTGTTTCTGACCAACTGCCTATAGATTGGAGGTTCGCACAACCCGCTTCCTGGCTACAATTAATTTGTTATCATGGCTCACAGAACTCAGAGAAATATTTTACTTACTAGATTAGTGATTTATTATAAAAGAATACAACTCAAGAACAGCCAGGTGGAAGAGATGCATAGGGGAAGGCATGGGGAAAGAGAAAGCTTCCGTGCCCTCTCTGGGCCCACCACGCTCCATGGATCTCCATGTGTTCACCAACCCAGAATCTCTCTGAACCTCATCTTTTTGGGTTTTTATGGAGGCTTCATTACATAGGCATGATTGATTAAATCATTGGCCATCGTCCATTGACTCAACCTCCAGCCCCTTTCCTCTCCTCTCCTTGGAGGTCAGGCGGTGAGACTGAAAGTTCCAACCCTCTAATCGCATGTTGTTTCCCCCGGCAACCAGCCCCCATCCTTAGGTGCTTTCCAAAAGTCATCTCATTAACATAAACCCAGTTGTCGTGGAAAGGGGCTTTTTATGAATAAGAGGCACCCATTTCACCTTTATGGTTCTGAAGTGATTTTAGGAACTGAGGTCAAGAGACTAAACATTATAACAAAACATAGTCGCATTGCTCTTTTTTTTTTTAATCTTTTTTTTTTTTTTGTGAGGAAGATCAGCCCTGAGCTAACATCCATGCCAATCCTCCTCTTTTTGCTGAGGAAGACCAGCCCTGAGCTAACATCTATTGCCAATCTTTCTCCTTTTCCCCTTTTTTCTCCCCAAAGCCCTAGTAGATTGTTGTACATCGTAGTTGCACATCCTGCTAGTTGCTGTATGTGGGACGCGGCCTCAGCATGGCTGGAGAAGCAGTGCGTCAGTGCGTGCTGGGATCCGAACCCGGGCTGCCAGTAGTGGAGTGTGCGCACTTAACCACTAAGCCACCGGGTCGGCCCTCGCATTGGTCTTATTGCTCTGGAAATTCCAAGGATTTGGGGAGCTGTGAGCCAGGAAGTGTGGACAAAGACCAAAATATATATTTATCATAAATCACAATCTCACAGGTGGCATGTGTTTTTAAAGTCACGGATAGGGGCCGGCCCAGCGGTGTAGTGGTTAAGTTCATGCACTCTACTTCAGCGGTCCGGAGTTCGTGGGTTTGCATCCCAGGCGCCGACCTACGTACCGCTCATCAAGCCATGCTGTGGTGGTGTCCCACATACAAAATAGATGAAAATTGGCACAGATGTTAGCTCAGGGACAATCTTCCTCACCAAAATAAATAAATAAATAAAGTCATGGATGAAATAGGACATTGAGAAAGAGTGGTCCTGACGCATTCCAAGATTTAGGAGTCAGAGGAGGAACCATGAAAGATGACAAAGAGTGTCTAGAAAGGTCGGAGGAAAAGCTAGGAAGTGTGGTATCGTCTATATGTTAAGTTCAGTCACCTTCATGTAGAATCAGTGGGTGGTGCCACCAGACTCAAGCAAGATGGCAGCTCTAGGTGACACGGAAGCCAGACTGAAGTGTTTCAAGAAGGAATGGGTGACAGAGCATGTCAAATGCTGCTAGGAGGGCAGCATCCAGGAAAAGTGAGAATAGAAATTGTCTGTGGGCTTTAGCCATTTGAGGTCTTTGGTGACCTTGAGGAGCAGTTTGAGTGATGTGGGGTTGGAAGCAAGACTGGACTAGGATGGGTAGGATGGACAGTAAATAAAGAAGGAGAAGTCCTTGAAGAACTTTCCCTGTGAAGAGAAGAGAGAACCCTCAAGCTTCCAGAGAAAGGGCTGTAGGGGCTGATGGTCTCTTGCCAACTGCCCCTGGAAGGGAGAAGGGTTCCCTAACCCCACTCTCTTTCCACCTCTCCCTGCCAAGCCTAGATCTGCTCCAATTTGGCTGTGGACATAGAGCTGCCAAGCTGTCCTTGCCTGGTACTGGAGGCCTCCTCACCCTCACGTCTCAGAGATCAGCTCTGAGGTTTGTGAGGAATCAGTGTAACCACAGGCCCTCCAGGACCACTTCATCTGACCCCATCTCTTATCAACAGTGATTAAGAACTGTCTTTCAGAAAATGTGCAAAGTCACATAGCCAGAGCATGCGCAGAAGAAGAAATCTTGACCTGAAATGACGGAGGAACCAAAGGTCCGGAAGCAAAGGCCAGGGACATGACCAGAACTTGAAAGTCAGACTCTTGTCAGAAGCAAGGGGTTCCTCATTCAGGAAGATCTGGTGTTAAAATTCCTTCCCCACCTCATAATAAATGTTTAGAACCCCATCATAAATGTTTAATACCTTACCATAAATGCTTGAAGCCCACCAATCAAAATCTGTCCCGCTAGCATTTCTGCATGCCAGCCTGTTCTCTTTAACCTCTTCAATTTCACTCCAAATCCTGAGACAGATCTGAGGGCACACGCCCCCTGCCTTACTGCAGGTAGGTCTCTCAGAATAAAGCTGATCTCTTTTCCCAAAGGCTGATGCCATAATTAATTGGCTATTTATGCACTTCTGGCAAGAGAACCCCAATTATGTTCAGTAATATCAGAATTTGCCACTCCAAAATGTATCCCTTTGGCTTTATTATTTTTAAGAACAAAAGATTTGGGGCTGGCCCTGTGGCTTAGCGGTTAAGTGTGAGTGCTGCGCTGCTGGCAGCCTGGGTTTGGATCCCAGACGCACACTGATGCACCGCTTGTCCAGCCATGCTGAGGCGGTGTCCCACATACAGCAACTAGAAGGATGTGCAACCATGAGACACAACTATATACTGGGGCCTTGGGGAGAAAAAGGGAAAAAAGGAGGAGGATTGGCAATAGATGTTAGCTCAGGGCCAGTCTTCCTCAGTGAAAAGAGGAGGATTGGTATGGATGTTAGCTCAGGGCTGATCTTCCTCACAAAAATAAATAAATAAATAAAGAAAGAAAGAAAGAAAGAAAGAACAAAGGACTCAGAAAGAAACTTTGGCTTTCCCTTAACTGCCTAAAAGAGTTTAAGATAAAAGGCCTGTCCCAGGAAGGAGCTATCACTATAGATAACTCTAGGTGTGGTAGACAGGAAGGAACTTAGCAAGGCCTATTTTATCAAAGTTAGTTGGCCTAGCAAACTTTTTTACCAAACATTTGCTTTTCTATCTCCATGTGAATTGCCTTCATCCCCTTTGAAGTCACAAACCACCACCCCCAACATCCTCCTTTGTCTTTAGCTGAAGATGGTATTTAAGGTGGTGGCTTCCACCATTTTGGTGAGTTACTCACATTTCCTGGATTTCTCCCATGTATATGTGTTATTAAATTTTGATTTTTTCCTGTTATTCTCTCTCATGTCAATTTAATTCTTAGACCAGTCAGAAGGACCTAGAGGGTAAAGGAATAGTTCTTCCTCCCCTACAGTTTCAAAGGGATCTCTAACCCCAAGGGTGGTCCACATTTTTATGGGGGGTTGTGGCATCCCCCAGGTCAGCTTGGAGAGCCCCAAGGAGTCAGGATTGGCACCTTTCAGCCCCAGGGTGGCGGAGGGTCCTTCCTTCCTTCTCCAGCTGCTGGGGCATCAGGGAATAGTGGTGTGGGCAGATCCATGGAATGACTGAGATGTTGCCATTTTCCTGGCTCCCACCCCAATGGGTCCCAGAGAGGGATAGAAACGCTCAAAGGCAGAGGCGGGGCTGGGCCTAAGCTGGGGGCTGCTCAGTTCTCAGCTCATTCAGGGCAAGCTCCCTGCAGGACCCAGGCATCCGTCCCTCCCTCGCGCTCCTCACTGTGAGAGGCCCCTCTTCTGTGAGCTCCACAGAGTGAAGGGGGTGATTCCCTGACTCGAAGGCTCCCCTGGGAGAAGGGAACCTGGTCCCCTCAGAGGAAGCCCAGGTTGGGAATAGGGGACCCAGGAATCAGAGTGAAGAGAAAGTGTATGTTATGGACTGAATTGTATCGCCTCCCCTGAAAATTCATATGTTGAAGTCTTAACCCCCAGTACCTCAGAATGTGACTGCATTTGGAGGTAGGGTCTTTAAGAAGATGATTCAGTTAAAATGAGGTCATAGGATGGGGCCTAATCCAATGAGACCAGTGTCCTCATAAGAAGACGAGATTAAGACACAGACTCACAGAGGGAAGACCATGTGAGGACACAGGGAGAAGACAGCTGTCTACAAACCAAGGAGAGAGGCCCCAGAAGGAACCAACCCAGGGGCCGGCCCGGTGGCGCAAGCTGTTAAGTGCGCGTGCTCCGCTGCGGCAGCCCGGGCTTTGCCGGTTCGCATCCCCAGCGCGCACTGACGCATTGCTTGTCAAACCATGCTGTGGCGGCGTCCCATAGAAAGTGGAGGAAGATAGGCACGGATGTTAGCCCAGGGCCAATCTTCCTTAGCAAAAAGAGGAGGATTGGCAGATGTTAGCTCAGGGCCGATCTTCCTCACAAATTAAAAAAAAGGAACCAACCCAGCCGACGCCTCAATCTTGGATTTCCAGCCTCCAGAAGTATGAGGAAATAAATCTCTGTTGTTTAAGCCCCCCAGTCTGTGGTGCTTTGTTATGTCAGCCAGAACAAATGAATACAGTGGATGTGAGGATAGGGCAGCTGGGTGTTACCCGCCCCCCAGGAGACCTCCCCTGACTTCACCAGGAAGAAGTAACTCCTCCCTCCCCAGGACCATCATGAACATCTGTCCCAGCATGGGGGGAGGGTCAGTGCTTTTCCGTTTCTAAGGATCTCCATTTACCAGACTGTGTCCCCTTGAGGTCAGACGCTGTGTCTGATTTGCTTGTTTGTCCCCCATCTGCAGGATGGCGCCTGCCACACACGAGGTCCCAGGACATGGAGGTCGAATGGAAGAGCACAGTGTCTCTATGTGCCCAAAACAGAGTCGTTTCAAGGTGCCTGGGTCAACATCCGGGGGAGTTTATCCCCCTCACTCCACACCCCCCTTACCTCTGGGTGCAGGTGTTCTTATCACAACGGGTGTCACAAGTGAGTGTGTCCAATGGTGTAGCAAAACAAGATGGGCAGGTTGGGAAGTGGACAAAGGTCTCGGCGGTGGGTGCTCCTGGGAGACCAGTGATCAGTGAGCCCACCAAGGAGGATGAAGGGGTGGGATGAGACGACGCCTAGGGTTGCCAGATCTAGCAAATAAAAATGCAAGGAGCCCAGTTAAATTTGAATTTCAGATATAAACAATGAGTAGTTGTTTTTTTTTTTTAGTATAAGTATGTCCTGCGCAATATTTGGGATATACTTATACTAAAAAATATTATTCATTGTTTACATGAAGGTCAACTTTAACTGGGCATCTTTCATTTTATCTGGCAAGACCAGCCCTGCCCCCTGCCTCCCGCAGGAACTCACCCTCCCCTGCACCCACCACCATCACCAGGGGCCCCTGTAAGAAGGCTCCACTGGAGACTTTCACTTCTGCTTCCTCAGTGACCCAGGGCCCAGAGGGAGAGCCTCTACCCTCCACCCACCCACAGCCAGGCCCCAGGGCCAGACATATGCCTTCCACGCCCTCCCCCAGAGGTGCCTCGGGAGGGGCCAGCTCGGTGAGCCCAAACACCAGATAGGCCCCCCAGGAGAGTCCAAGTGGGTGAGGTGGGGGTGAGGAGTGATGAGAAGAGGAGAGGGCATCCCGTGGGAGGTGAATCAGAAGCTCATTTCATGCCTCAGTGCCCTGGGGTTCAGCTTCCGCCTGCCTGCCCTGGCTTCCCCTTCTCACCCTGCACAGCCTCTGGGGAACAAGCCTGTCTCAGGGCAGATCCAAGTGCCTCCCAACGCAGAGATGCTCCTGCCGTTGCTGTTAGCCTTGCTGTGGGGTGGTGAGTGGGCCCAGGGCCAGAAGGGGCCTGGGTGGGGGCCGGGGCTGGGGACACAGGTTGAATCTCTGTCTCCCCTTAGGGTCGCAGGCTCAGGACTCAAGGTTCCAGCTGGAAGTGCCGAAGGTGGTGAGGGTGCAGGAGGGCCTGTGTGTGTTTGTGTCCTGCACTGTTTTCTACCCCCGGGATGGCTGGATTGACTCTACCCCAGCTCACGGCTACTGGTTCAAAGAGGGGACCCACACGGGCACTGGTCTTCCAGTGGCCACAGACAACCAGGATCGAGAGGTGCATATGAGGACCCAGGGCCGATTCCAGCTCGTTGGCAATCCCCAGAACAAGAACTGCTCCTTGCTCATCAGAGATGCACAGAAGGAGGACGCTGGGATGTACTTCTTTAGGTTGGAGAGAGGCGATTATGTGCAATTTAATTTCATGCAAAGCAAATTCTATCTGGAGGTGACAGGTATGGAACTGGCTTGAGTTGGAATGGGATGGGGCCTCTCCTCCTCCTGACATCCCCCTGTGTCTTACACTGGGGAGGGGATGTGGGGACTCCCTGGAGTGCCCCCATCTGGGGCTAGGATCACACCCTCTCTCTGTCCAGATCTGACGCAGAAGCCAGACATCTACGTCCCACAGACCCTGGAGCCTGGGCGTCAAGTGACCCTCACCTGTGTGTTTAACTGGGACTTTGAGGAATGCCCGGCCCCTACTTTCTCCTGGAAGGGGGCTGCTCTCGCTTCCCAAGGCACCAGAGTGAGAACCTCTCACTTCTCAGTGCTCACCCTCACACCAAGACCCCAGGACCACAACACCGAACTCACCTGTCAAGTGGACTTCTCCAGAAGGGGTGTGAGCACAGAGAGAACCATCCGACTTAATGTGGACTGTGAGTTTGGCCAAGGGGCGTCAGGGTCTGCAAGCAGGCAGGGCAGGCAGGAGAAGGGGAGAGATGCAGTCGGGCGGTGGGCAGCTCTCAGTGGGTCCACAGAGAGGGAGGTGTGGAGTCCTGAGGTGCCAGGTCAGCCCTGGAAGGAGAATGGGGATGCGATCTAGTCCTCCATGCACAAGTGTGTCTTTGGCACTCATTTGCCACCTGTTTTCCCCAAGGATAGTCACATTTTCTTTTTCTGGAGGCATCCTCTCCGGCTGTGGGGAACCCAACATTCCTCCCCAATGTCAGCTCATTATCTTTTTGCAGATGCCCCCAAAACCGTGATTATCAGCACTTCCCAGGCCAAAGCATCAGGTACCGAGGGCCTACTGGGGTGGGGCCAGTCCTCCTTGGGGGATAAAAAGGTGTCAGGAGGGCAAGGGAAATGGTGTTCCCTCCTGCAGCCCTTCTCTTGTGCTCTCTCTCTCTCTCCCTCCCTGCAGCCCTGGAGCCCCAGGCAAACACCCCCTATCTGGAAGTCCAGAAAGGCCAGTTCCTGCGGCTGCTCTGCGCTGCTGATAGCGAGCCCCCCGCCACACTGAGCTGGGCCCTGGAGGACAGAGTCCTCTCCTGGTCCGGCCCCTTAGGCTCCAGAACCCTGGAGCTGGTGCTGCCCGTGGTGAAGCCTGGGGACGCCGGGCGCTACACCTGCCGAGCGGAGAACAGGCTTGGCTCCCAGAGCCGCACCCTGGACCTCTCTGTGCAGTGTGAGTGTGGCCAGCAGGCACCTGGCTTCCGGGAGGGGAAAAGGGTGAGGGGGCAGGGGCTGGAGGCAGGGTCCCAGAACAATAAAAAACAAAAAATATAGACCCCAGGCCTATGGGGCTAACAATTACGATTCCAATTCCAATGTGGGTTTTTTTCCCACACCACTAAGCAATTCTCAGTGACACCAGCTGGGTGTCCCACAATTCAACTCAATTCTGACACTATCTAACTGGAGATGGCGTCAGATCTCACAGGTTAAGGGCTCAGTCCCACAAGACTGACCCCCCCCCCCCAGACACACACTTCAGACCCCAATCTCAAGTCCAGGTTGTCACCTGTGCTTCTGACCAGCCGGCTATATGTCAGAGGTTCCTGCAGCCTCGATTAATTTGCTAGAGCGGCTCACAGAACTCAGAGAAGCATGTTACTTACTCGATTGTCAGTTTATTTTATAAAAGCACATAGCTCAGGAACAGCCAGATGGGAGATATGCACAGGGTGGAGCACGGGGGATGGGTGTGGGGCTTCCATGCTCTCCAGGGACGCCACTCTCCCGCATCGCCACGTGTTCATCAACTCAGAAGTCCTCTGAACCCCATCCTTTGGGATTTTTATGGAGGCTTCATTACATAGTGATGATTGATTAAATCATTGGCAGTGGGTGACTGATTCAATCTCCAGACCCTGTCCTCTCCCCGGAGGTCAGGGGGGTGGGACTGAAATTTCCAGCCCTCTAATCACGTGGCTGGTTCCCCTGGCAACCAGCCCCCATCCTTAGGTGCTTTCCTAGAGTCATCTCATTAATAATATACTCAGGTGTGGTTGAAAGGGGCTTGTTATGAAATTCCAAGGGTTTTAGGAACTCTGTGCCAGGGACAAAGACCAAATGTATGTTTCTTACTATAAAGCATAATATCACAGGGACTAGCCCTTCTTCCCCATCTATTCCCTTGGGTGGTTTGTGTCACTCAGTGGGTGACTCAGTCTCCCCTCCCCCGCCACCCCCCCATCGTCTCAAGGGACGGTTCCCTCACCCAGCCTGAAGCTCCTGGCCTGTCGAGAGCCAGTGCTCTGTCTCTGTTTCAGATGCACCAGAGAACCTGAGAGTGCTGGTCTCCCATGCAAACAGGACAGGTAGGAAAAGGGGAGAGAGACCAGGGCCTCTGGGTGCCACCTTGGGGGCCCAGGCATCTGGAATGTCGGCCAGCGGGTCTCTGTGCCCTCAGCTGTGTGTCTGTCCTGCCTCTTCCCTCCCCTAGCCCTAGAAAGCTTCGGGAATGGCACATCCCTCCCAGTCCTGGAGGGCCAAAGCCTGCGTCTGCTCTGTGTCACCCAGAGCAACCCTCCAGCCGGGCTGAGCTGGGCCTGGGGGGGACAGATTCCCAGCCCCTCCCAGCCCTCAGACCCTGGAGTCCTGGAGCTGCCTCGGATACAAACGGAGCATGAAGGCGAATTCATCTGCCGAGCTCAGAACGCACTGGGCTCCCAGCACATCTCTCTGAGCCTCTGTGTGCACTGTGAGTGGGGTGGGGGGACACCTGGGTCCTGGGGAGGGGAGAGGCACCGCTGACCTTCTCCTTCCTCTCCACAGACCCCCCACAGCTGCTCAGACCCTCCTGCTCCTGGGAGGACGAGGGTCTGCACTGCTGCTGCTCCTGCCGAGCCCAGCCGCCCCCCTCCCTGCGCTGGCGGCTGGGGGAGGGTCTGCTGGAGGGGAACAGCAGCAACGCCTCCTTCACAGTCACCTCCAGCTCCGAGGGGCCGTGGGCCAACAGCTCCCTGAGCCTCAGCGGGGGTCTCAACTCCAGCCTCAGACTCAGCTGTGAGGCCACCAATCTCCACGGGGCCCAGATCGCCACTGTCCTGCTGCTGCCAGGTCAGGGGGCCAACTGCATGCCCCGGGGAGGGTGGGGGCAGAGTGGGGCAGGAAGCAGGGTCCTGTGGTGGGAGCAGGAGCTGGACAGGGGGGACATGGTGCCTGTGGCCGGGGATGTGGAGGGGAAAATCCAAATTGGAAGGCCTGGCCCCTGGGCCTGGGGTGCAGCAGGGTTTCCAAGTACATGGAAAGGAATTGCAGGTAAGGCGTCTGGAAGGGGAGCTGGAAGCCTGAGGGCCTAGTGGCGGCTGGGCAGGTGGGCGTGAAGACCCACGTTGACGGGAGGGGCTCAGAGACGTCTGACTGCTTCCTCGTGCAGATAAGAAGGGAGTCATCTCCACTGCATTCTCTAACGGAGTATTTCTGGGAGTTGGCGTCACGACCCTCCTTTTCCTGGGCTTCATCTCGATCACGTGAGTTCGGAGCAGGAGCGATGTGGGGTCTGGGGCCCGGGAACAAGGCAGGTGCTGGGGCGCACACCAAGGTGGGCTCGTTGCCTCAGCGTGAAGACTCTGAGGAAAAAAGGGACCCAGGCAGAGACGCCGACCCAGGCAGAGACGCCCGCCCAGGCAGAGACGCGGCGACCCAAGGCCACGCGGAGGAGCACGATCCTGGATTACATCAACGTGGTCCCCAACGCCGGTGCCCTGGTGAGTGGCCCGGCTGTGCAGCCTCTTCTTTCCCTCCGCTGAATCCTGCACCCCTTCCTCTGACTCCTGTATGCACTCCATCCCTGCCCTGCCCCACTCTTTGCCTGAGGGCCATCCAGATGGAAAAAGCTTGCTTGTGGGATTCGGATCCTGACTCAGACCTTGGCCAAATCACTCCCTCCCTCTGAGCCTCTATTTTTTCCTCCGCTTCCTTTGCGAGTTGGTTTGAGGATTAGAACATATGCGCTGGCTCAATATGTAGTGGTTATTTCATTATTACCACCACTCATGACATTACTAATTGTAATTAATGAAGTACCAATTATTAATATCATTGAGAGGTAGTATGTTTAGTGATTGAGAGCAGGGGTTCTAAAGCCAGCCTGCTGGGGTTTAATCCTTTCATTGCTGTGTGTTCTTGAACAACTCAACTTCTCTGTGCCTCAATTTCTTTAAAATGGGCATAATAGTAGTACCTACCACCTAGGATCATTCTAGGTATTCAGTATGCTCATACTGTACCAGTAAAACATTTAGAACCGTACCTGGTACCTAGTAAGTGTTTGGTAAGTGCTGGATATTTTTAGGTGAGAACATCAATATGCTGATGACTCCAAAATTTACATCTCCCAGACTCACCCCTGAACTCTAGAGTCATATCCAGCTGTCTAGGCAGCATCTCCATTTGGATGTCTAATAGGCTCTCAAGCTTAGCCTGTGCAAAGCCAAACCCATGGCTAACTACACCACTTACACGTCACCTCCATCCTCCCCATCTCAGCAAATAGCACCACGTCTGCCTAGCTGCTCAGGCCTGAAGCCTTAGAGCCATCTCTCACTCCTGTCCTCTCCAACAACCCACAATCAATCCATCAGCAAATCTCTTCTAAAATGCAACCACTTACCCCCCTACCTCCCTAGTCCATGCACCAACATCTCTCACCTGGACACCTCTGTCACTCTGTGTGTCCTCTCTGCTTCCACTCGCCCCCCAGCCCCAGTCTACTTCTCTGTACATAACATCCTTTTAAAACCCAAAGAAGTACCTTTAAAACCCTTTAAATATCCTTTAAAACCCATGGGGTACATCTACCCATGGAATACTAAGCAGTCAAAAGGAACAAATGATTGATACATGCAACAGGTTGGATCATCTTAGGGACCAAAAATATTAAACAAGCCAATATTGTGTGGTCACCTATGCATGACTGCATGTGTATAACACTCTCAAAATGATAAAACTGTAGAGATGGAGAACAGATCCGTAGTGCTAGGCGTGAGGGATGGGAGGTGATGAGAGGGACCATAAAGGGATAGCAAGAGGGAGATCTTTGTGGTGATGGAGCAGTTCTGCATCTTGATGGTGATGGTTGCACACATTAGTTTGCGAGGGCTCCATAGCAAGAACCTCAGACAGGGTGGCTTAAACAACAGACATTTCTTTGTTTGTTCTGCCCCAAGATGAGATGTAAGCTCAGCAAGAGCAGACTTTGTTTTAGTCCCTAATGTAACCTGTTCCTCAGTCTGTGCCTGGTACGTGGTAGGCGCTCAACCATCTGTTGGATGAATGAGTGAAGGAAGGATGTTTTCCCCTTAGGCTCGGAATCGGAAGGCCACACCAAGCAGTCCTTCTTGGCCCCCTCCTCCAGATGCTCACTCCCCAAAACCCAAGAAGAACCAGAAGGAGCTACATTTTGTTATCCACAGCAGTCCAGGACCCAAATCAGCCACTCAAGCCCCAGACTCAAAGAACAACCCAGAGGAGCTCCAATACGCTGCCCTCAGCTTCCCAGGCCTTAGACCATGGGAGACCCAGGCGCCCAAGGATACCGGCTCAGAGTACGCAGAGATCAAGTTCCACTGAGTGTCTGCCAGGCTGTAGGACTCGGATCCAGGCCAGGGAGAAAGGCAGGGCAATTGAGAGGATGAGGGAAAGAGTGCCAAGTCTCTCTCTCTCTTCTCTTAAATTCCTCCAAGGATGGGTCATCCCATCCCAGACCCGAGCATTTGGAACAGCTTGACAGATCTCTCTGGAGTGGCTTTCTCCGAATACGCTCTTCTGAGGAGCACAGAGAAGCTCTTCCTCTGACACACCGAGGCACCTCCCCCAGCTGATTACTCACTGTGTCACAATTTCTCAATGGTGTGACGGCTTTAAAGATGCTTAAGCAGTCATCTGTGAGGTTGGCAACTACCCTCACAAGTCAAGCCTGGCCTCATGCCTATTTTCATACCACTCATGAGCTAAGAATAATTTTTATATTTTAAATGGTTTGGGGGGGATCAAAAGCAGCAGACTGCTTTGTGATGCATGGAAAGTATATGAAATTCAAATGTCAGAGTACGTAAATAAAGTTGTTTTGGAGCCCAGCCACGCCCGTTCTTTTACATACTGTCTATGGCTGATTTCATGCAGAGTCAAGTCATTGGCCTGCAAAGCCTAAGATATTTAGCATCTGGGCCTTTACAGGAAAAGTCTGCAGAATCTTAATCTACAGTAAACTCACCCAATTCTTTTTACAGAAGAGAAAACAGAATCGAGGGGCAGAAAGAGTTCAAGAGTAGCCAAGGTGATGGGCCGGCCCTGGTGGCTTAGCGGTTAAGTGCGCGCGCTCCGCTACTGGCAGCCCAGGTTCAGATCCCGGGCGTGCACCGACACACGGCTTCTCCTGCCATGCTGAGGCCGTGTCCCACATACAGCAACTAGAAGGATGTGCAACTATGACATACAACTATCTACTGGGGCTTTGGGGTGAAAAAAAAAAGGAGGAGGATTGGCAATAGATGTTAGCTCAGAGCCGGTGTTCCTCAGCAAAAAGAGGAGGATTAGCACGGATGTTAGCTCAGGGCTGATCTTCCTCACAAAAAAAAAAAAAAAAAAGAGTAGCCAAGGTGAAAATGACTAGCTATGCCACTAGATGGAAGGTTCCCAGGGGGAGGACGCCCAGGGCAGGGAGACCACAAAGAGCTTGGGGGTGAATGCACCCTCAGACCCACAAATTCAAGGCAGAGAAAACATATGGAGGCATGGAAGGGGGAATGCTTGCAAAACGGAATGAACACCAACTTACAATGTGCTCTGAGTCAACTAGCTGGTGAACAGAGGAAGAGTCTATTTCTCAGGGCCTAACATGTTCCTTCTTTCCCACCTCCTCCTTCCCCAGAGCTCAGAGTTCTGATTGCTTCATGGAAAGCCCTCTTGGGGGACAGTTCCCACTTCTCAGGCAGAAAGTGGAGGAGCCCAGAAAAGATGCTAGCTTTTGCATCAAAAAATTTTAAAAAAGTGATAAATTACACAATTGGAAGACAGGAAGAGCTGGAAAAAAATGGGTAAAGCAAGTCAAGTAGGGTTTTTCTCAGGTCACAAACTGTCCATAAGTGGCAGTGTAATAATAAGAGGAAGAGGACCACCACGATCACATTGTGAGCCAATATGTACAGTCAAGAGCATCTCCATTGTGAAGATACCTGAGACTCAGAGAGGTGAAGTAACTTACCTAAAGCCACACAAGAGAAACCTGCAGAATCAGGGGTCCCACCCACGGCTGTCTGACTCTAAAACACCAGCTTTCCCCCGTTTTTCGCAATCTCATCTAACGAGGTGCTCTTGAGTGAAAAGGACTGAGAACCACAGGCCAGAACCCAGGGCGCGTGGCTTGATCTGTGGAGAGACTGAGACATAAAGGCCCCATCTCTGACCTAGGTTAGAGTCAACAGGATCAAGATGCTAAAGAGCAGGGGAAGGTTTAGAAGGGAAGGCGTATCGTTTCAAAAGGCGACAGCTCAGACTGAGAGGAAAAAGCCGGTAGTGTATGTGCTCACATTTTCCAAGCATGTGCAGAGGTGTCTGGACGATGTCCTGAGGCACTGTGTCTGAGCGACAGCATCACAGAGGCTGTTCGCAGATAACACCCCCTTCAGCGAAACTCTCTCAAGTTCCAGAGCTACTTATTTGTGAAAATGTTTATAACACTAACAGATATGGAGCACTTACCCCAGGCCTTGGTGTTCAATGCTTACATCATCCCCCTTAATATTCATAAAAAGTCTTAAGGGAAATTTCCACCAAAGACCGGGGAAGTCTCCTTTCATCTTGCCAGGCCCTAATTAACTGGTTCTTTTAATAAAGCAGCAAGAAAAGGTTCAGAACTTTAAGAGAGACAGATGTTAGTCCAGAAGACTTCCATAAAACCCCTTAATTTGTCTACTTAAGATAACAGTCAATAATGATGAGCTATTTCCTGCAGTGGTTTCTTAGCCACTCCTGACAAGATTTATCTAATTGTGTTTATCCTTTTAAGGAATAAAGACACCAACCCCTCACCGGTCCCCACCCCTGCCATGATCTTAGGACGACAAAAAAAAAAAAAAAAAAAAAAAAAGATCAACAGTGGCCAGCTCCATGGACACAGCCTGGCCACTGTTTCCCCCTGAGACGAGGGGACCAGCTAGCATCTCTCTATATCTGAGATGATTGACACGCCTTATGTCCAGTCACAACTTTTCTTCTCGTTGGAGGCACCAAGAGGCAGGTTCAGACTTTCCTCTAATACAAATATTACAAAGAAGTTAACATGTAAAAATTCCTATGATGTAGAGCCAGATGTGAAAACTGAAGAACAGCTCATAATTTTATTCCTGTTATTAGTCATTACTTATACAGATTGCCTCTTATGAATGAAATGGCTCAAGCTTTGGGGTACTGAGCTCTCCTGGTGACAGTTTAACAAATCCTTCCGCTTCCCAGAGCAACACCACTACATAGCAAATAGAGGAGGAGGAGGAGGAGGAGGAGGAGGAGGAGGAGGTGGTGGTGGCAGGTGACTTTCCCTCTCTAAGCCTCGATTTCCCTGTGTATTAAAATGAAGGTGGGGGGCCGGCCCCGTGCCTTAGTGGTTAATTGCGTGCGCTCCGCTGCTGGCGGCCCAGGTTCGGATCCCGGGCGCACACCGACGCACCGCTTCTCCGGCCATGCTGAGGCCGCGTCCCACATACAGCAACTAGAAGGATGTGCAGCTATGACATACAACTAGTTACTGGGACTTTGGGGGAAAAAATAAATAAATAAAATTATAAAAAAAAAATAAAACTTAAAAAAATAATAATAAAAAAATAAAATAAAATGAAGGTGAATATCCTGCTTTGATTCAGAAGAATAGAAATGTTATCAAGATCCACATCTTGCATTTGCTTAACGGCAACTATAATATTTTAAATTTTGTAGAAGGGGTTGATGCAAATAATCAATAATCAATCTATAGATAAGAAAGATAGAGTGATATTTATCGAGCCTAATGTGAGCACTAGCCCGGAAGTGCTCTAGTCTGCAGGGAAGAAACTCCAGGGAAATGTGGTTTGCAGCCTGGTTATATACCATTTCAGAACAAAGAACATACATCAAGCATAACACGAATACAATTTTTTCTAAAGTCACAAGGAGATGTTTTGCCGCCGTTTAGCACATACACAGCAGGTCAACTTGACCTTAGTTCTCTGGGAAGAAAAGCTTATTTTCAAAGAAGTACTGGTGTCAGTGTCACAGAGAGGGAGACATAACACTCCTATATTTAAAAAGTGCATTCTTCGCTTTGGGCAAATGTTTGACGCAGAGGAACAGTGCATGTTTGCTGGGTCATAAGTCAGGCTGCTCTGGGAAAAACAAGTTTCAGGCTGAATCAGATTTAAACCAGAGTGGCTTCCCCATATACCTCAATTTGTGAAAACCTCTTATTGTTCTTATTATTTTCATCAAAGGTGTTAGCTGAGTAACTCAGTTTAGTTAGCTGTGGTGCGCCAGCCTGCAGAGGGTGGCGGACGGCTTTAGAGAATGAAAACAGCTTTCGAGAATAAGATGCAGAGGAAAAGACAGTGCTGTGCTCGCTGTCCCCTACGCTCTCTCCGTTCTTCCACTGTCACCCTAGGAGCCCTGATGGGTAGTTCCCGAGTAGTTGATGATACGGTATGGAGGCCCTCTCTGACATGTTTTGCCTCATAAGTGTGCCAACGCCTCTGGGTAATGAATAAAATTAAAAAACTGAATTAGCTCCAAGGACTGACGTTGGCCACCAGAAGTCGGTCTATGCAGAATAATACAGTTACAGACTCACGGAGGAGGATCACTCGATACAACCACCTCACTTTATAGATGGGTCTCAGAGAGGGACAGGGTGTTGCCTAGTGTCACACAGCAGAATAGCAGAAGTGAAATCCAAACCCTGACAGGTCCTAAAATGGATGAGCACTGCAGGTCCCGAATTCCTCTTAATAAACTTAGAGTGGGGAGGGTCCTGGAGGGGCTTCTATTTCCCTCCCTCTACCCCAAAATCCTGCCATGAGAGCCATCCTTCAAAGTTTGTTTGACCTGGGAAATTACAAGATTGTGTTGCTAGGGCAACAGGTTTGACCAGGGGTCAGTAACTTTGAAATACTGTCTTTTAAGCTCCTGACTTCTGCAATAATGACTGGGGGCTTGGAGGAAGTAGGGGAGAGTATTGATATCCAGTACTCCCAGGGAAAGCAATGCTGTGAAAATGAAAACAGCAACAATCAGCTTGCAGTCAGAAGATCCAGCTTGGACTTTCTGCATTGCCAGATATTCGCTATAACCAGTTAATTGGAGACTATCAACTCCAGGAAGTATAAATACAAAAAGTTCTATGTTTCTGATCACTGACTCAATTGTACTCTGTTAAAACTCTTTTTCTCAACCCCTGACAGTGTCTCACACGTTCTGTAACTTTCTAGTCAGTTCTGATTATTAAAACTCAGCCTGGTCTTAAATCTTCACCTCAAACTCGGTTTAAATCCCATCGCCTCCCCTGTCCGTCCAGCGGAGGTTTAAGCTGGGACCTGACTCCTTGGAGAAGAGAGGGAGACCAGTTGTCCCTGACACACCTTTTCTCCATTCCCACGTCAGCACTGGTTTCTCAAAGTGTTGGGGCTTAGAGGAGGGGCAGGCATAGGGACAAGTGACTCCTGACCTAACTGGCCACAGCTATGGTCCCTCGTTGGCTGAAGCTGCTTCTCTGGCTAACCC
The DNA here is from genome assembly GCA_028646465.1 of Rhinoceros unicornis. Lineage (NCBI taxonomy): Eukaryota > Metazoa > Chordata > Mammalia > Perissodactyla > Rhinocerotidae > Rhinoceros > Rhinoceros unicornis. The sequence goes on along the minus strand of CM053541.1, from coordinate 9,041,611 downwards.
TGGCTGGCCCTTGGTGTGGCAGGTATCCAAATACTGGCTCTCTCGTGGAGCAAAAGTGGACTTGGGTGGGCCAAGAAAGTTCACTTCACTTCTGACCCCAGATGTGTGGGTTTTCCATACATCAAGCATTCTTTGACACCAGCTGGGTGTCCTACAGCTGAACTCAATTCTGGCAGTATCTACCTGGAGATAGTGTCAGACTCCACAGGTTAAGGAGTCAGTCCCACAAGACCACCCTCCTCAACTTCAGATGCCAAACACAAGTCCAAGTTGTCACTTGTGCTTCTGACGGATTGACTATAAATCAGGGTTCCCACTACTCCCTCCTTGGGTTCGATAATTTGCTAGAATGGCACACAGAATTCAGGGAAACTCTTACTTACATTTACCAGTTTATTACAAAGGGATATTATTCAAGAACAGCCAGACAGAAGACATGCATAGCGCGAGGTATGGGGAAGGGTGCAGAACTTCCGTGCCCTCCCCAGATGCACCCCGCCCCCCCCAGCACCTTCACGTGTTCACCAACCTGGAAGCTCCCCAAACCCCATACTTTGGGGATTCTTATGGAGGCCTCATCACATAGGCGTGATTGATCATTAACTCCATTTCCAACCCCTCCCCGGATAATGGAGGGTGGGGCTGAAAGTTCCAAGCTTCTAATCATGGCTTGGCCTTTCTGGTGACCAGCCCCCATCTAGAAGCCCACCGAGAGTGGCCTCATTAGAACAAAAGACGCTCCCATCACTCATGAAATTACAAGGGTTTTAGGAACTCTGTGCTAGCAACTGGGGGCAGAGACCAATATATATATTTTCCATTATTTCACACACACTTTCTCCAATTCCACCACTGGCAGATGCCACACAGCCTCTTGCTGCCATCTTGAGTGAAGTACCTTCTGGATGGCTGACGCCTAGCTACCCTCCTTGGTGCCCACTTGGCTCACACATCCTAACCATGCTGGACCATGGGGTGCGGGCTGCACTACCCCTGCCCTCACTTCCGACACCAGCGACACTCCGAGATCCTGGGCTACCAGCACTTCTGACCAACTGGCAACAAATTCAGGGGTTCCCATGACCTCCTCAGATTCAATAATTCGCTATAATGGCTCGCAGAACTCAGGAAAGTGTTATACATATGATTAGAGTATTATTTTTTTTTTAATAGTTTTATTTGTTTATTTTTTTTCCCCCAAAGCCCCAGTAGATAGTTGTATGTCATAGCTGCACATCCTTCTAGTTGCTGTACGTGGGACGCGGCCTCAGCATGGCCAGAGAAGCAGTGCGTCAGTGCGCGCCCGGGATCCGAACCCGGGCCGCCAGCAGCGGAGAGCGCGCACTTAACCGCTAAGCCACAGGGCCGGCCCCGATTACAGTCTTATTATGAAGGATACAAATCAAGACCAGCCAAAAGAGGTGCACAGGGGGAGGTCAGGAAGGGTCCCAAATGCAAGCTCTGTGTCCTCAAGACGCACTGCCTTCCCAGCACATCGATCTGGGTCACCAACCAGGAAGCTCACCCGAGCCCTGGGATCCATAGTTTTTGGTGGGGTTTCTTCACGTAGGCATGGTTGATTGAATCACTGGATATGTGACGTGGCTGAACTCAATCTCTAGCCCCCTTCCCTCCCAGTAGTTCAGGCTGACATAACAAGGCTCAAAGAGCCAAACCCCTAATTATATGGGTGGTCTGTCCAGCATGGACAGTCCCCATCTTGAAATTAGCTAGGGGCCCACCATGAGGTGCCTTGTTAGCATTAACTGAGATGTGGTGCAAGGGCCCAACCAGAAATAACAGACGCTCCTATCACTCAGAAAGTCCCAAGGGTCTAGAGGCTCTCTCCCAGGAGCCAGGGACAAAGGCCAGACAAATTCTTCATTATACAACACAAGCCAACCATTTTTCACCCTAAATGACAGCTATCCTGTTCCATCTCCTCTGAGACTGCTCTCAGTACTTTCTTCCCCAGAAGCCATCACCAGACCATCCATCTGATTCTTCACAGGTGGATCTCCAGCTAATTTGTCACCTCAAAATTCCTTCATTTTCCTCAAGGCTCCGAGAGGACATAAAACCTAAGAAAGAATGTAGCCAGAGTGGCTAAAAAAGCAAGTATATTTAGCTATATGACCTTGGGCAAGTCCTTAACCTCTCTGTGCCTTGTTGCCTCATCTGTACAATGAGAATAATAGCACCACCTATTAGAGTTGTTATGAGATCAAATTAGATAAAAGCACTTAGAATAGAGTCTAGTACTTTGTACATCTTCAAAAAATATGTATTATTATTTTATTCCTACTATCATAGCATCATCATCATCCGTCCTGGAATGCAGCATGTGGAAGAAAAAGAAGTCAAGAGCTGGCCCCGTGGCTTAGTGGTTAAGTGCGCGTGCTCCGCTACTGGCGGCCTGGGCTCAGACCCCAGGCACGCACCAATGCACTGCTTCTCCGGCCATGCTGAGGCCACGTCCCACATACAGCAACTAGAAGGATGTGCAACTATGACATACAACTATCTACTGGGGCTTTGGGGAAAAAAAGGAGGAGGACTGGCAATAGATGTTAGCTCAGAGCTGGTCTTCCTCAGCAAAAAGAGGGGATTAGCATGGATGTTAGCTCAGGGCTGATCTTCCTCACCAAAAAAAAAAAAAAAAAAAAGTCAAAAACAACAGGTTCAATCCTAGCTGGTTTTGTTGCTTGTTTGCCAATATGACATGAGGAACTTCTCTGAGCCATTATTTACTGATCAGTCAAATGGGGGGTAACTCACCTATCCATAGGTGACTCCTCAGCAATACTATTCTCAGGTTTAAGGAGCCGTGTCTTTTCAATTTTGCTAGATAAGGCCAAATTGTCCTCCAGCAAGATGCTGGTTTTTTTTTTTTTTAAAGGTTATTATGACAAAGGGTCAGCACAAGAGAATTTGGGGGATGATAATATTTTCTATTTTGTGGTGGTGATGGTTGCACGGCTCTATGCATTTGTCAAAACACCCCGGAACCCCGTACCCCACAAGGAGTGAATTTTACTGTATTAAAAGATAAATAATACAAATACAAAATATGTTGAGCACTTTTTAAAAGATGAGGAGAGGGGCCGGCCCGCTGGCACAAGCGGTTAGGTGCATGTGCTCCGCTGCGGCGGCCTGGGGTTCGCCGGTTCGGATCCCAGGCACGCACCGACGCACCGCTTGTCAAGCCATGCTGTGCCAGCGTCCCATATAAAGTGGAGGAAGATGGGCATGGATGTTGGCCCAGGGCTAGTCTTCCTCAGCAAAAAAATAGGAGGATTGGCGGATGTTAGCTCAGGGCCAATTTTCCTCACAAAAAAAAAAAAAGATGAGGAGAATTTAAATAATGCAAGTGAAAGTGTCGGAGTGATCTCTCTTTCAGGGCCCCTTGGCCTCCAGACGCCCACTGCCACTTTAACAGATGCTTCTAGCAAATCCTGACTTTCAAGCAGTCTGAAAATCACTCATGACAGCCACATAAACCACATAAACCTAGGGGAATTCATTCCAGCACAGACCTTAGCCCACAAATCTGACCCCTAAACTCAGTCATGCCAATAACCTCTAGCCAAGCACCCTGGTCATTTCCTGGATTGGTGGCAAAACTGCTCAGCTCCGAGGCTCTGGGTGGGACTTGGGCCTGAACAGTGACTGTTGGCTAAAGCTAAGTGTGTTGGATTGGGAGTCCAGCAATCTGGACCCTCAGTTTCCTCATTTAAGCAGGGCGGGAAAGCCCTCTCTTTGTATCATACAAAGGCACAGGGAATTGGGAGTGCAAATTAGAGTGTAGACCAGGCTGGGGAGGAGTCAGGAGATGGTCGGGAATCCTGAAGTCAAGTGGATAAGTGAGGGACTTCTGTGTGTGTTGGACATAGGGAGAAGATTCTTGGGGGGCCCCAAAGTTGATTCTGGGGGAGGTGTTTGCGAGGGTAAGAGCAGACTGGCCCAGATGTGGGGGAAAAAGAAAGATCCGGGAGGTTGTACTGCTGAGGCAGGTGGCAAAGGAGAGCCTAAGATTGATGGCCCAGATGCTGGAGATGACCCAGGAGAGCGAACAGCAATGATGGGGGAAATTGAAGAAAGGGGGGATCTCAGGAGAGTGACTGTGAGAGGAGGGGAAACCTGGCAGTCTGAAGAATGGGAAGAATCCTAGAAAGAAGCCTTGAAAGGGGAACTCTGGATCTAGAGGACGCTGGGTCTTCCAGGAGTGTGAAGAGCAGTTAGAGGAAGACGCCCTCAGAGTGGGGAAATTCCCAAGGCTGAGGGAGGCCCTGAGGACCACCTTCTGAACCTAGAAGGTAATTTCTGCTCTCTGATAGCTGAGGGGACTGTCAGGGCACTGGGGGAGTGCTGTGTGGAAGTTCTCAAAATGCAAGGAAGCCCTGAAGGTGACCCCCTGAACACAGGTGACTCTGAAAAAGATGACAATGAAAAAGATGATCCCAAACGTATGTTGAAGGGGGAGGGGCAATTCCAAAGGAGGGAGAAGGCCTGAGGATAATCCCTGAATAGTCCTCTTGACAGCGGAGAGGGGGGCTAACTGTGAGGGGAGCCCCTAGGGAGGCAGCGCAGGGTTCACAGGGCAGGGATGACCCCCCTTGACTGTGAAGGACACTCTGGGGTGTCCTGTGACGGAGCCAGCAGTGAGGAGGGAGGCCTCAGGGAGACAGTGGGATGCCTCACAGGTAGGAAACCTGGCAGAGGAGAAGCTGGCAGAGAAGACCTTCAGGTGGCTTCAGTATGACCTCCCGAATTTCAAGTGTCAATAAAACTCCTGAAAAGATGGAGGTGGAGGAAGACGGAGAATGGCTGAGGGTTGACCCTGAGGACTGGGGAAAGGAAGGAGAAGGAATAGGCACCTGAAGATGCAGGGATCCCTGGAGACCACCTCCCCTGGATACTGAAGGATGCCTGGGGTCTCCTGAAGGAGTGGGGGACCTCACTATGGCCACCCCCTAGAACTTGCAGGGTTCAAAGACTTCCCAAGGGGATCTGGGCCTGGAAGAAAGGGGAAAGGGGCTAAGAGGAGGGGAGGCTGGACTTCTGAGGGTGGGAGGTCCCACTCTCCATCCTGAAGGGCCTAGAAGTTGGGGGTGGGGCGGGCATAAACAACAGGAAGTGTGGGAATCCTGACCCTGTGGGCCAGGGACCACTCCTTGGAGTCTGCAGGATTCCCGGGGTCCTCCAAGGGGACTGGGGGCTAGAAATAAGGGTTGGTTAGTGACAAGAAATTTTCACATAGAGGTATATGGGGTAGCTGTTGTGGGAGATCAAGATTTGGCCACCCTGAAATCTATCTCTTTACCTTGGTTGTTTTCTCTGAGGACATTTGACCTCCCCCACTAACTGCCTAAAGAATTTAACATAGTAACTTCTTCCTGGAACAGATCTTCTATCTGATGGCTGTACTATAATGTAAAATAGATGTTACAATAGGAAAGGCACCAATAAGCCCATCTTATCCGAAGTTCTGTCTCTTTGGCCACATTCTCTGGATGGCCCTGCAAGGAGCTGCCAGAAAAACATTTACATTTATAAGGGAAATCTCCACGTGTAAAGGTATCGCCCTCTCTGTATTGGGAAGAGGGG